>WTSP01021212.1:0-19142 GCA_025331215.1 Actenoides lindsayi | reverse complement strand
TCTTGATTTCCTACCTGTTGGGATGCTCTGATCTTGAGCTTGGAAGAAGTGGTCCTTGAATATAAGCCAACTATCTTAGGTCCCTTTACCTTCTAGTACCCTGTCCCATGGGATTTCCCCTAGCAGTCTCTTGAAAAGGTCCAAGTTGGCCCTGCTGAAGTCCAGGGTTGCGATCCTGCTTGGTATTCTGTTCCTACCACACAGGATTCTGAACTCCACCATTTCATGGTCACTGCAGTCAAGGCTGCTCTCAGCTTTCACCACGTCAACCAGACCCTGCTTGTCAGTGAGTATAAGATCCAGCAGTGCTTCTCTCCTAGTTGGCTCATCCACCATTTGCATCAAGAAGTTATCACCTATACACTGGAGGAACCTGCGGGACTGCGAATGGCTGGCTGTGTAGGCCTTCCAGCAAATATCTGGGTAGTTATTTATAATCATTACAAATTATGTCTGTGTAGATTAATTACTAAGAAAATAAATATATTACAAGTATGAAAACACTCTTCAGCATATGTTTCTTTACAACTTGTTGAATTGTGGAGAAAAAAAAAGAAAAAAGAACCAGCCTAATGCTCCTTCTGCACAGCTAAGTTATGAGAAACAGTTCTTATTGTTCCTTTAATTTTGGAAAGCAATAAGCACTAATTTGAACTCCTGATTTTTCGTTAATGCAGAGTCTGTGCTTTTTATAACAATCTTCTTATGAATCACTTAAAAATATTCAGCTTCATTTAATCCAACACCTCAATAATTTTCATGTTGATTGTTCTCACTTTGAATACTTGGAATTTAGTAACACCTCCATGCTCCTACTTAGATATTCTTACTTCAACAAGCTTAACACAAAACACATTGAAATCAAATTTAGTGGAATCAATTTTCAAGTCCAATTAAGAAAGTCATCTGAAAACCTGCACAATCTATTATTAAGTGAGTCGCATAAGTGGAGCATATTTTAATGAAAAGAATTCCCAAGCTTACCTTGGTTTGCAAAGTGTCACAAATTTTAAAATATAATATGGTCCCTCAAGCTTTGCATATATTTCCAAAAATCATTCTAGCTTGTGTAATAACTCATCTCCAGTATGTTGAGTCTGCTTTGGTTTTAGACTACAGATCCTCTGGAAAAAAAAAAAATCTTCCTCACTGGATAGGAAATACTGAGGCTTTTATGTATTTCATGGTTTTAACAGTGCAATCTCTTTAACACAAAAGATTACCCTTCTGTAAATCCCAGAAGTTCTCAAGCAACAAAAGCTGCTACATAGATGAGATATGTAAGTGGAAAACAAAACCCCTGGGTTGGGTTGAGATATTCACCATAAGTCTTACAGTAATCTGGTCTGAAGCCACTCCAAGAGTGAAAAGGGGAGCTGGAGAAACCAGACTTGAGTGAATTCTGAATAGTAGTGGATGGAAAACCAGCAGCAGAGCTGCTACACAGTGAAAGAAACTGAACAGAACTGCATCCTCCTGCCTTGCCCGTTTCCAACCGATCAGGGTGTAACACTGCCATAGTCCTCTCTAGCTCAGACAGCTGTGGCCAGAGAACAGAACTGATTTCTTGGAGGAGAAAGCCTGATTCTACTATTAGAGTAGATTCCTTATAAAGATCTATGTGAAATCATGCTCGCAAAGTGCTTCTTCAGATGATGGGATTTTTGCCAATTCCTCTTGTATTCCTTACAGCATTCAGAAAGAAGCGGTAAGATTCTAGAAACATCACTATTTCCCTGTTATCTACATATAGATCACATTTTTAGAGTTCATTGCATATCAAAAATAAAAATAATAAAAAAAAGAATAAATGTAAGGAAGAGAAAACTAAGATACTATACAAAACATTCATTCATACAAGTTGTCTTTTTCATGCAGGATGGAATCTCTTGAGACAACTGAAGAAAAATAACTTCAAGTCTTGGATTCAAAACAAGCCAGTAAGCGTCTAGACATTTAATTTTTCTATACTTAAAATTTTCCTTAGAAAAGACCTTCCACATTAAAACTCTGAAAAATAATACAACTTCTTGGGGAATTTTTGTGAAATAATCTAAAACTGTGACAGCTATTGCTTACAAACATGTGCCTCTTTGCTCCTTGAATGCTTTCCAGTAGTATATAGTTCCCCTAATATTCCCAGAGCACTTCAGCTGACAAAGAAAAAAAAATAATTTCTCTGCCCATGAGGAACAGGAGTACACTACATATCTCAATGTAGTTTGGAATTGTCCTGGAAAAATATTTCTTCGCATTCCTGTTTGAATATGGCACACTGCAAGGCATGCTTCTAAGTACAGTGCAGTGATTTGATTGTTGGAAAATCTTGAATCCTTCAAACAAAGAAGGATGAAAGTATGCACTTATTTACTCTTGTGTAATACACATGAACATGGGAGTACCAAAGCGCACAGTGCAGATGATTTTTAATGCTCAAGTCTCAAGAAAGAAAAAAGTGCTTGCTAATTTTAAAGGAAAAGCCCTCAAGATTGCAGTTCAGACAGTCTTAAAAGCTAGAATAGAATTAGTTAAAAAAATTCAATTGCAGTACAGAACTAGAACCTATCTTGCATTTGTACTAACCTTTATAATGCTTGCCTTATAGCATTTGGAATTTAGGTGAAAGCATATTTCTTCCTCTCGTTACAGGTTCAGGTACCTTATTTTGCAGCTTGCCTCACACTGAATAATACCTATACACACTATTAGAGTTTCTTTATGTACTAGAACCCCAGGAATTTGAAATGCTTTTATAGAAGCTTCATTCAAATTTCAGCCGTTGCTTTCCTTACAATCTCACTTTAAGGAAAAACCTGTGTTTAAATAGTAGAAACAAATAACTTATATAGTTTCTGAGTACAACTAGAAGTCTATACACAAAAGAAAAAAAGGAATGTGTCATTTTTTTGAGTTTTCCTTTGTGTGTATGTTCTGCAAAAATCTAACTAAATTAAATCTATTAGATTTTGACATCTTTCATCACAAATCTCCTAATTGATGCACACAACTTTGCCTAAGTCTGAATCTACAGTTTTTGTAATGTCCAACACAACAGATCTTTAAGCAGGGAGATGGATGCAGGAAGGTTTCAACAGTGATTAAAGTCACAGTTGAAGCAATTTAATCACTGTTTTGCTGGTTGAGCCTCCACAGTCATGTAAGCTGGTGCAATAACCAGTAAATAACATCACCAGCTGAAAGAACAAATACGAAAATGAGGACAAGTCCTAGTTAAGAGGTGATACCAGGAGTGGTTCCTGTTCAGATTCTACTAGCACCTTGATATAATCTTTATCTATACAAACCCAACACCTTGCTGAACCCTAACTCCACTTTGTTTGCCATAAGGAAGGAGAAATAAATTTCTGTGTAGATCACTTGCAAGCTTAGACATCTCCACTTACATTATTGGGACAAACCAAACCCAGAAGTATAAACAAAAACCAACAAACAACAAAAAACCCCACAACTAAAAAAAACTAAAAAAAACAATCACACCCCCCCCCCATTTTCAAAAGGATTTTCTTGTCAACTTTGATAACGGGCCTATATTTGTTGTATTTTAAATATCAGTCTCCTCATAAATAGGTTTTAGATTAGAGACACACAATTTTCCTGTTCAGCACACCAATTGACTAGTAAAACAAATGAAACAAAGCTAAATTCACGGATGTGTAATGGAACTTTTAACAGTCAAAATGAAATACCCAGACATCACTTTTGGCTTGATCTGATACTCATTTAACTCTATAGTAAAGTGGGGTTTGTTGGTTTTCTTTCCAGTAAGCCTTTAAGTCTTCAAAACTGGACAATAAATCCCAAGTGAACATTTCATTCAGCATAAAAATCAGGAGACTGTCAAAATTAAGCACTTTCTTAACTACTTGCAAAAGAAGGCAGTTTGCTAACTTTTACTGTAGGCTGTAACAGCTCATCAGATCAAAAGACCCTCTGATGGGGATCTCATGTTTCAGTAGGCTTCATATTTAGCTTAGCTCTTTATGCAAGGAACCTATAGTATTTCTTTGTCTTTTAATTCCATCAGTGGAGGTTGTTTAAACTAGAACACTGAAATCAGATGTCATTCTCAGACAGCAATGAAATCTTTTGTAAAGGAATCTTCCCAAGCCTTTCCTGTTTAGAGAAACACTGAAACAGTTAATGCTGCCTCAATTATCAGCTTTTTACATTACTCCTCCATAGATATCCATATATTTAGGGTGACAACTCTGCCCCTTGCAACATCTTTGTCTTCCAAGACTTTTTATCCTCTGTCTGATAATTGGCTTTTCCTTCTGCAAATCTGAAGCAGCTTTCTCTTCTTGGTAAATCCTGTTGTTTGGCATTGAAAGACTTTAGGAGTTCATTAGTAGTTTTCCCACTTGGATAATATTTTTAAAGTTATTTGTTATACATGGATCTTCTTCACCTCAAAGAGGTTGTAAAGCAGACAGCTGTACCAGAAAAGCAAGCAATAGACATTGCATTGCTGCTATCTCACTTCCACAAAGACTGTGAAATATATGTAAGAAGTGGGCTGACATAAATCCATTTGCATAACAAGAAAGTAACAACAGTGGGAAATGTTGTCTATTTAACCCTTTCTACAAAGTTTAGTTTTCAAAATCCCATCAATTCACATTAATTTTCATTTAGACCTTATCTTCAGACAAATTTACGCCATACTTTAGACAAAACGTCCAGCTGTCCTTTAGAAGACAAAACTAAGTCAACCCACAAACAGTAACCAGATTTAAAAGCAAACCAAAGCACAACACAAAACAAACCCCCAAAATAATAAAACTTGCAAACTAACAACACAAGCATATCCTAAGACAGAGGTGAACTCACATCAACAGCTAAATTGTTTGATGATGCTAAAACTGTAAAGTTATTTTATCAGTTCATGTTCTGGGCAAATGTCGATGCAGTAATTACATAGTCCCAAGACTTAAAAGATTTGTGTCCCAAAGCTGCTTATAGATAACCTGTCATATTCTGAATAGAGCATCTTACACTGAGTTTAGGCTGGTTTACCACAGTTGAAATAAGAGTCAATGGCAGAAACACTGGTAAAAAAGCCCCACAACTTCAATGCTCACCTAAAATTTCTGTTCCTTTACATATATTTTAGAAGATTGTCAGCATTCTGTAGTCTACTTTTTGAATATTTGTCTTCAAACACTGATTTGATTTCCTTAACTCTAAAACCAAAATATAAACTAAGAAGCAAACATTTGTAGATTATGTATATTAACAAATTATTTATTTGAAAGATACCTTATTATCTAGTGTTACATCTGTAGAAGTTTTCAGGTGTGCTAAGCTATAAACAATTATTAAACTAAATAGTAGTGCAGTGTAACTCCACACTCAACCATTAACTGTTAAAGGTGGCACACTGCCTGATTTAAACCACCACCAACGTAAGATTCTCGTTAATACACTAATAATTAGAGACTATCTTAAAAGCTTTTAGCACACTACAATTTGGTTTAAGTCAATAGAAACAAGAGGAAAAAACTGTGTGAATAGCTCAGCTAAAATGAATACTTCTGGAAAATATAGGCAGTCCTTGGTCTTACATTCATGTGTAGGTATTCACATTCATTTTCATTAATATTTGTATGCATATGGTGTTGATAAGCAGCATATTATGGAAAAACTCTATTACTTGTGGACAAAGATCCAGCACCACACATTGGCTCAGTAATATAAGGTCATTCTAATTACCTTCTTCTCACTTTATTCTCCCCTCTGTGGCCCTAGCAATCATGAGGACTGTTTGAAATGCTGATGCTGCATTATACTGATTTATTTTGAAATATGCTATATGTAATACTAATCTTTGGAACTACATATTGGGTATTTGCTGAGGTTATCTTTAAAATTATTAAGCTACATGCTATGAACAAATATCCCACACATTTGAATAGTACCTAAGCAGTATTTGCTCTTACTAACAGCTGAGAAAGTTATATATATAGTTTCTAAGAAGTCCAGCTGTTGGTCTAGTTTGTTAAATTCAGCCTCTAAGGGGATTTACTTGTGCTTCCCATTGAAGTTAGGGACCTCAGTGCAGAACAAGCACTAGGAGCTCTCCAGGAAAAGCTACTGTGTTTAACTTCCCACCTTACCCTTTGTACTACACAACATCAACCAGCTTTTATGATACTCTGATTTGATAGTATTTTCTGTTCATTTGACACAAAACCCCCTTCTATAAAAAAAAGGGCAAAGTGCACTCCTCCAGATGAAGGTCATTAGAAAAAAATTAAAAAGTAAATATATATATTCCCCACTTAGAAAAAGAGGAAAAATAGTAGACTGTTCTGCATACACTACTGGGTTGTTTGAGGGAAAGCATTTTCAGATGATCTGAAAAGATCAAAACCTCATAATTTAACTTGACACTGTGGCTAATGGCTGACCATTAGAAATGACAACTAACACACACTGTAGCATCATTTTCATAATTGCCATGCTATAACAAAGAGCTTCCAGAAGGGAAGCAGCAATTAAAATGTATTTTTACTACAGCAATCTGAAATAATGATTTTTGATTTTTTTTTTCTGCAGTAATATTCATGTGCAGTAAATCAAAGGTCTGCCTTGCCCAGCACATTATTTCCTCCCCTCCTCCAAATTTGTCCCAAAGTAGATGCCTGTGAAGTGCATAACTGAAAATATACATCATCCTTGCCTCAGTGCTTTCCCACCAGCCATTTTCATTTAGAGCTTTTTCTGAGCTGGAAATGGCTTGGGGTTTTTTTTGGTGTGGGGTGGTTGGGGTTTTTTTTGTGGTAATTACCTCACAGTTCTCAAGGCAAAGTTTCTTTCATGCTAATAAGCACACAGTAATGGCAGCATAAATTGATGTTAATTTCAAATTTTATAGTTCATATTGTCAATGTGATACATTTGTGTCCCATAGAATTTTGCAGCCAGCAGTGGCTTTTATGGTACAACATGTAGCACTCCCCACAACAATGTCTTTTGTAAGGTCCCAGTGATTTATGTGTTTAGTCTTCATTTCTATGATAACAGGAGGATAATATTTTATGCTGAACTACAATGAGTTCATTTGTAATATAAATATCACATATATATAAAGCTATGATCAAGAACATTCAAAATGCAACTTTGTTATCTACATACATGGTTTAGAGACCAAAGCTTTTTCTTCCTTCTGTATATCCACTAACACTCTAGTCACCAAGATCTACTTTTTTTTTTTATTTTATATAAGCTCTGTGGCAGATTAATTCCACCTTAAAGATAAAAAGCCAAATGAATTATATTTCACTTCAGTCTATTTGACACAGATTTCTCTGTAACAGAGGAGCTCATTTTATTCTAATCAGGAAGAAGTTCCCTTACTTAGGAGAGTGACAGTCTCCTCAGCTTTGGTCAGGACCTTGGCATAAAGTCTCTCAGAGCCATTTTAAAACTTCAAGCCTAATCGTCATCTCCTCTGTGACCAGAAGGGCAGCTGTAATAAAGCTTAGGACAGGCCTCTTCTTCAGGACATTTGTGCCTAGCAAAGAGGCTGGCAGGTAGCACAAATCACATGCAGAAAGCCAGTTGCATTACTAAGTTAAACATGTATATTAATCAGAACATCAAGAGATACGGAAGTGCTTACACAGTGGACTATTATGCTTCTAGAGCGGATCTATTTTCAGTCAAATGAAAAATGAAAAGGCCATACAAAAGAACGAGCCGCAAGAACAATTCATCTAGTCTCTTATTTACTCCCTATTTGAAAGAATTTCTGTTTAAAAAAAAAAAAGAGGGAAGCAAAGTATGGTCTACACATTGACAGATCTGATTGCATCTTCAGGCAGATGGTCATTATCTAGTCTAGAAGCAGCTACACCTGAAACCTTTTAAGTTACTGATCATGCAAAAATTGCACGTTGTGACTGATCTGGCAGATCTCACTGTCTACAGTTATTCTATTCCAAAGCATGCATATGTGTATATACATGTACATATATATATATATGTGTGTATATATACACACACAAGCATGCTCTATACATGTCAGAATTAGTCCTCAAGGTTTGGTATAACTTTGCTAGTGTTAACTGTACAAAGTAGAAGAGAATCACCCAAAAAATTATTCTTGCAATTAATTCTCCTTATGACTGACAAGGCTTTCGTCTCAAAGAAGAATACAAGTCTCTTGAGCTTGAACTCTCACTATCCCATTAAGTTTCAGGCAGCAAACAAGCAACTGTGAGAGAAATAATACCAGTGGCTAAAATAATCAAAGTATACAGGAAAGTGTTAAAACAGAAGAGAATAAGATAGAAAAGATATTACTACAATTCTGATATTTACACCAACTGATCTTCTAAGAGTATCTTTTGTGCTTTCATTCTCTTTGATCTGCCAACACCAGCTTTTTGTTTGTTCTTCTCGTTTAATGCATTCTGTGCTAGTTGAAGAGCTTTTAGTTATGACCCTCATTTGTGAAATTTACCCTTGAAAGCATGTCTCCCAGACTATCGTCATCATTTTGATTCAATGCTAACAATACTTCTATGCAAAAAAAAGAAAAAGCTAGAAATCCTAAATCCACATGTGTGGTGCACTTATCTTAAAGCTCATCTGGTTGAATTGCTCAACAGCCTCTATCAGTTATCGCTCTAAAAAGTCTCATCTATGTCAACTGCAGTATATTAATTATTTTACATCTGAAAGTAAAATAAGTGATGTCTCTAAAATGACTTAATTTACCAAGAAGTAGAGAGTTTTTACTTAAATATAGCAGTGTTCCTTTTAAGGATCTGGGTTCCTGCACTCCAGGCCTACTTGTAACAGGCTTTTGAACTGTGCAAGCACCATAAAAAGATGAGTTATTCTGGTAGACAGAGGAAAAAGGCATTCTGTAAAAACACACAACCAATGGATTATTTAGTTTCCTAACATTTTAGAGATGCAAAATCAAGAGAGAAACACATTTCCGTCAACATCATGATTTTCATAAATTATTACAGAACTGGGAGGTGTACATACATAAAAAGAGTAGTAAAAGTAAGCCATTAGAAAGATCAGAAGACAATTTTATCACACGGAAGATACTAGAATAAAATCTTTACTTGATTAGTTTTATTAGAATAATGCAGTAACAGCAGATAGTATCATTTTTCCTCACATTTCTATCCAAATGCTATTAATTTCATGTTTCCCTTTCCAGAGCATAGAGTGAATTCACCTATTACAGTAATTTTTTTTGTTTCTTTGGGCTTTTTTTATATATCATACTCCCACTGATCAAAATCCCAAGAAGGCATTTAAAAACACTGATTTTTAAGAGATTTTGATGACAGTATACTCTATTGCTTTCCCTTCATATTTGAATACAAGGCTACTGAATCAAAATCAACTATTTACAGTATTGTGTAACATATTGAAAATGAAATATTCCTTCTAGTAATGTGTTTTCCCCAGTGAAACAAGAAGTATGCTTAAGAATGGCAATCTACAGAGACAGACAGATAATGGGCTCCCTGCTGCTCCTCATCTCCTTCAAGTTACAGGGTACTTCTACACAGGCAAGAAATCTAGCTGAACACAGAAAATGTAAATAAAAGTTACCCCTAGTCAGTGGGGCAATCCTCCAAGGGTCTCTTTAAACAACATGGATTAGAGTAGCTGAGCTTTTGGGATAAACTACACTCAGACCTCTCGCTGTACCAAGAATTGGGGAAAGAAGGGGACAGAATTGCTTCACTATTAGTTTAGTCTATTGGACATTAGAGTAGAGTCCTGAGAAGTCACCCAAAATATTTCTGGGCAAGAGGATTTTTATTTTTTTTTTTTTTTTTGGAAACAAAATATTTCTTTACTAGTAGTGAAGCAAGTGCATTTCAGTATCATGTTTAGGAAAGCCTTGCAGTCCTCCTTTTTACCCAAGTATTAGAATTGCAAGCGATTAAGCACAAAATGGATCTTCCCATCCAAGACCAAATACTGTCTCTCAAGCAACTCCTGTGAACCTCTAAGATTCATTTGCCTCTATGTTGAAACAAAATATCATCTCTACATCTATCAGATATTTTCTTTGACATTTCTTTGCTGCTTAGTTGAGAGGAGAGTGATACGCCTTGGCTCAGTAATATCATAGCATGTGGGGACAGATTGTCCAGTTAAAAATAAAAGCTGGCATCAAGAAAAAGTTTACCACAAAGCTCTAAAAATGAAAGCCTAATACTGCCTATTGATCCCAAGGTTTCTTCAAAAGACTCCACTGCTTGAGCAAACAGTCATGGTAGGCTTTTGGGCTCCCACACACCCCGGTCTCATTTCAATTGCACAACATAAAAAACAAAACCTCAACACCCTCAGCGTCTTTCAAAGAAATAGTATCATGTGTTGCAGAAAGACCATTTTTCTCCACATAAGAACACACTGCCATCAGGACGCAAGTTTAAACAAGGTTCTTATGATGAGGAGTAATGCAGTTTGTGTTTATGTAAATACTTTTACAGAATGCTTCAAAAGCTCGTTGCCCCTTTCAAGTACAACAGACCATTAGCAATAAATATTAAAGCTGATTTCCACTCACTCCTCACCCTGTCAAAGATCACCGACCCTTTACTTAAAAGAAAGTTTCAAAATCTGTCAATTCCTATAGACATTCAAGTTGCTGAAGGTAAGTTGATTTAAGAATATTTAGTGTACTTGTTAATAAAACATTAATTTCATTTTTATCTCAATTTACTGTACCAAGACTTGTAGTTATGTGGTGGAAGATTAGTATAATTGTTTTTGACAACTCATAGGTAGAGATGAGTTTAGGAAAAGAGGGACTTAATACTAAGTTCAAAAGCAAGTAACCAAAAAGTCTTAATAGTATAGTTTTATAACGACACCAACTGTTACAGACCCCTCCAAACACTACAGTGCTTGCTCTTATCATCTCGCCCAGACATTTCCCCAAGGT
This sequence comes from Actenoides lindsayi, assembly GCA_025331215.1. NCBI lineage: Eukaryota > Metazoa > Chordata > Aves > Coraciiformes > Alcedinidae > Actenoides > Actenoides lindsayi. Next base: position 8,188 of record WTSP01021212.1, on the reverse strand, counting down.
AAGATGTCCTCAGGCCAGAGTAACCCTGAAGCAACATCCCACTCTGCTTCTCAGTGGAAGACTGCCCGCATCCCTCCAACAATCCTTATTAAATGTCTAATGAAAGCTGAAACCAAACTGGAAGCTAATAAAAGATGTAAGCTGCCCAAATCAACCCCTTTGTGATAGACATGGTAACTTGCATGCATTTGCTTTTCTATTCAATCATAGAAAAGATATCTGTTTGTGAATTATTTTTAAAGGATATAGTCTCTATGTGCATAGTCATTTCACACGGTGTTTTGCACAGAGACTGTTAAAGGCTATTAAGAATAGTATTTTCATGAAAGACAATGAAGACTTTTTAAAATTACTGCTGATGATGTATTCAGGGTTATTTTTAACCCCTGCTGCGAAAAGCAAATGCAGTATCCTGGGAATAGCTTCTCATGAATCGGTTCTGTATCCTCATTTAGTCTTACAGAGCCCTGACACTCCTAATGTAACAATTTTCTTTCAAAGTTTTCTGATATGAAGTGGCAGACAGTAAGACTTCTTGTAAAGGTATAGCATCTTCTCCACTTCCGTTTTTAATAATAATTTCAAAAAACTGTTATATAAACACAGTTACCTTATTCAACTACAGCATTAAGAACTACAGCCAACTGAAATGGAGGCTGATTTGGTTTTTGTGATAGGTAACTCAACTTTCTGAACAAGAACCATCTGACTGAACCTACTTGTAGCATTTCCACATTGTACTGTTGCTGGTAGTCATAATGGCTTTCCAGAACACATTTAGAATAAACATCACACTTACAAAAAAATTATTTAAAAAAAGAGAAATTATAACAAAACACTTACAGTTACTTCCTTATCGCAGAACTGCTGTTCTCAGTGAAAGCACAAAGAGTCTGAAGTTATTGCCTGTTAAGAAGTCAAACCAACATGAATATGTTAATTTAATATAGAATAAACTATGAATTGCAACAGCTAATAAGAATCCTTTTGTACCATAAATAAGAAATATACCCACAATAAGGTCTATGTGTTTTGTTGGGGTTTTTTTCCTTCATGAATTAAGAATCATAAATGCAGAACGAGTGGAAATTATATCTTAATAGAGACAGTGTCACAGAATGATATAAGAAATGCTGCCTTGGGACCACAGGAAAAAAAAATTCAGGACGTGCAGAAATAAAAATCTAATGAAATGAAAACCAAGCTCTAACTCCTCCTAGTACTCCAGCAGTCAACACAATTACAGTAAGACCACATTACCTTATTACTGGCAAAGTAAAATTCCAAGATTAGGACCAGATAATAAAGATTATGCATTGGACATAACTCTGCTGACTTCTTAAAACATTGAATGCAAGGTGATGGTATCTCCATTTTGTCACTTATTAGATTTATTGAAAGTAACCCATCTCAGAAAAAAAGTAAAAAAGTGATCACATTGCCAATACCAGTTCTCTTATATCTATCTAGAGCCACCAATTAAACACCACAAAAACAAGTTCTTATATTGATGTGTTCCAAATTTGATATAAAAAAGGGGTATTGCTACATCAGAAAAACAGAAGAGCAAAAGAAAATTGCATCATTTGCATATCTTAGAGGTAATCCTATTTGTACTCTCCCTTCTTTTCTTCCTTTCTCTGTAGAAATAGATTTCTAGTAACTGGAACAGCAAGCGTCATGAATTGTATCACACACTGACAAAGTCAGGCCTTTAAGATCCATGAAGGTAGTTAAGCCCAAAGATATCTGTGTTCTACTACCTAAAGTGTCTCTGACTTCTTAGTATGACTGCTCACATGCTACAGTAGTATGAAAAATGCATGTCCATAGGCCCTCAGCAATTGAGATTCTAAAATTCTAGAAGCAATATGTTGTCATTCTGAACCAAAATGATCTTTCAAAGCAAATATGCACTTACACCCATTAAAATAATCTTACTTTCAAGTACTGTTCCATTTTCACCCCTCCACATGCAAATTCTACAATTATTTAAGGAGAATTATGTTTTATTTTAAACTCCACCAGCATTTTACATGTCATACAAAATGAAGGCTGGCATTTAATACAAAAGGCGAGACAGTTTTCCTGCAAAAGAAACATCTTATTTGCAGGTTTATCAAGAAAATAATTAAGATAGAACTCCACAATTTATTTCATGTGGCCTCCAGATCAAAACGTGCAAAGACATACATTATACCAGAAGAGCTTTGAACAGGAAACTGTAACCAAGTTTAGACCTGCAGAACTTTGGGCAGATGTCAGGACAACTGCATGCCAAGAAATCATCAATGAAAATCATAAATTACTCAGCAATAAAGCAACGAAATTAAACCCTGTATTTTCCACTATGAGAAAATGTAGAAACCACTTCAAAGTAAAAGCCCATTTTGCCCATTTCAAATGCAAGGCTTATGAGGAATTAGTCTTAAAAAATGTAGGAGAAGCAAAGTCATCTTATTGTTTTGTACAGGTTGCAAAACACCTAAGTAATAATGTGCACATCATACACAGCATTTTTTCCATTATTACTCAGCAATTTTAATTCAGATCGTGCACCTCCAATAATTTAAAGATAAATGTTTCCAGATTTGTTAGGGTATTAAAATAGATGTTCTGGTACAAGTTGAGATGCCTGAATGCAATATAAACAGTCTCTTACTCTCAAAGTTTAGAGTCTTTAATGTGTGGCTGTTGTGGATTGTTTGTGGTCTTGTTTGTTCTTTTGGTTTTTTTCTTTTAATATTCTCATTTAACAGTGTTAACTATTGCTGTGAAACAAGAACTAGATTTAATTCAACATATGAATTAAAGGACAGTCTTAGTTCTACAGATTAGCATTAACAAATCTTTGTTTTTTCTCAAGTCTCCCACTTCAATTGCTAAAGATATATAAATATTTATGGACATTTTAATTAACATATCTTTACTAGTAAAATGAGAGGAATAATGCCTATAAATTGGGCATGACCAACTGGTAAAATAATGTTTTCCATTTTTAATTGTTATTCTACTTAAACCTTGGATCCCAGATAAAAGTTTTCTGCTTCAACAGCAGCAGCATGACATGAAAACTATGCTAAGCAGAGGTTAAAAAATATGCTTGGAAATTAAACACTTAGGGGTACTTGGCAAACAGAAGTTTATTGCCTTATTGTACTGTTAATATGCTAGGTTGCAAAAACGCTTATTTAAACGCTGGACATTCATCTCAGAACTCTGTCAAAGTCTGCAACTTTGAACTTTTCTCCTGCTAACCCAGTAGCAGGAAACAGAGCTCTGCTAACACAAGCTTCAGACCGGCAGAAGGCAGGAGAGCAAAGCAACCGTATGATTTGGATGTTTGAAAAAATCTTTTACTCTCTGAAGGAAAACCACAGCTAAAGCTTCCCTTGTTTACCAGTTTCTGTAACAACTCTGGGCTAGCATGTGTTGCTTTTTGCTTTTTGGACTGCATGATAGACTTGGACTATGACATAAATAGCTGCCTTATTACATCAAAAGAAAAGTTTAAGAAAAGCTCACAGCCAAGACCTGCATAAGCTATATACAGTGACAAACAATATACAAATCCAAACAGACATTAAAAGCATACAAGTATTATCCACCTAGGACTGACTCCAAGGGCCTGATTACAAGATATACACAGTTAAAGCTGGATTAGAGAAGTAGCATGTGTGCCATGTTAGTTTACCCCCTCACACTGTAATAAAAAAAGAGTAAACAATCTTAACAGTAAAAAAATCAAATTGCACAGAACTAGAAGACACACCACCCACGAGCAGAAGCTCAATCTATTTTGCCTATCTTTGTGAAGGTTAAGAGAAAAATAATCACAACATGGGAAGAGATGGCTCTTGAATCTTGTTAATATGCTTAAAGGATTAATGCCTACAAATAGAAGTTAAAGAAAGCTTAAAAGCTGTGTCCAACAGAATAACCGCTGAAGTGATTGAATCAAGACACTGAAGATTCTCCATCCATCTGGAGCTTCCATAAAGAAGAGATCTTTTCTCAAAGGTAAGCTTCAATTCAGTCTCTACTAGGACTTCATGTGGAAGGTACTCAAGGGACTCTGTTCTGATAATCACACAGGCCATTCTGTCATTAGTTAACACACTTCTGACAAATAATGGCAAGTATCATCACATGACAGTTCTGTGTAGAGCTGTCAAAAGAACCCCCTAAACACCACAGCTCTTCACCTGCAATTCATCAGTGTTTAAACTTGATGAAATTAATTGTACTAGTACACTTGCAGTTTGCCTTCCTTTGCCATTGCTTAAGCAGCAGGTACATTTCAACTCTTTTGCTTTAATAAGATAGGGAAGTTCTGGTTGGCTGTCTGTGGCTGTCAAAGGCCATTTCTGTGCACCTCTGAACACAAGGAAGGACACAAATATGTAAGTAAAAAAGATCCATCAATTGCTCCGAGCCCATGGCTGGACTCCTATACCCCCACCACACCCTACAAAAAAAAAAAAAAAAAGAAATAATTGAGTTCTACCCCAAGGGCAATATTAAAACAGTGCACTTGTTCATTTAAGACACCTAATCTTAGCATTACTGAACAGGGGCACAAATTCTCATCTTACCCGTAGGTAAGTGAACCACCATTTAGCAACCAGAGGAACAAAACTAACCTTAGCTACAGTAGAATGAGAATATGTACATAGATTATGGAATCAAAGTTAAAATTAAATGTTTACATTATGTATGCATGATGAATAAATACATCTGAGGTTAAAAATACCTCAAACACTCATATAAACTGAATATTCTAACCTGTTTAAGAGAGGTTGATGATAAGGCTGTAAAGTTGATGGGTTTTTTCACCCCACAGTAATTGCTAGTTCTTCACAATGCTGACTGCAAACACTACATTCTTAACTTCTACTTTTGGGAAAAAAATATAGAAGATGAACTGTATGAATTTGTTTCCAATTTTGCAATTCACGGTGTCCAAAATAATTGCTTTTCACAACTAATAACAATGGAATCTGTGCAGCAAAACATGTGAATGTTGTAGGTTAGTCTGCTTTGAAGAACGAAGTTGGAGATCAGGTATTCCGAAGAAATTAATTACCACCATGCTTCATTAGTAGTGAGCTACATTTTTTCATTTTGAACCTTTGTATCACAACTTGCTCATGTACACCTTCACAGGTAATGTAAAGTGTAATGTAAGACTCAAAATTTGCTGACAGATGCAGCAGGGAGCTATCTTACCAGCAAGTCAAGCAGAGCTCATGGCACTACTCTAATACAGAGATATACATATTTGTAAGACACTGAAGCAATGTTTATTTGAATTAAATGGTCAGACTACTTCCAGGACAGAAACTTAGAGAACTTAAACCAGAAGACTGGACCTGCCCATGAGTTTCGAGCAGACTGAAGAGGAAAACTCATGGACCCTTGCCCAAAAGGGAAAGTGGGACCACTGCGGATGAGAGGGGAGACTTTTGACAGAATTTCAGCCTGACTATAGCAAAACCATTTCTTGATTTGTCCATTTTATAAGCTTTTCAACTAATTCATCTACATGGAATCTGATTTAAAAGTACTCTCATTTTATCTCAATATACCTAGAATTAAACTAATCCCTCAACAACCACATGAAGAGTAAGAATTGTCTCACCTAGAGCAGCTGTAGATCTGCAGATTATGGCAAGTGAGAACAGAGAAGCATCCTACCTGTCAAGCACACCTTCCACTGTAGCTCAAACATAGTAGTGCTACACAGGTCCCCGTTTCAGCTTTGTGTACTACGTAGAGGTCTGGTACCAGAGGAATTGAATCACTAAGAAGTGTCTGTCAGTGACTGGTAACCATAAAGGGCTGACAGGACTTAAGATAGCAAGGTGGACAGAGTATGCTGTTCTGACAGACTTGAAACACATTAAAAGCATGCTTTAAAAGAAAAGAGTTAACCACAAAATAAATTTTTTTTTTCTCACGTCTGCTGCTGGCAGAAGTTTACAGTAGGTGGCTCGCTAGGTTGCTGGTCAAAAAGTATCAAGCTATTTAACATCTATTTAATCTTCAATTTGTGGATATAAAAACATGCAGACAAAATCATGCAGAAAAAATATAAGTACATTCATATCGAAGTTGCTAACCAATGGTTTATTAAATCACTTCAGATAAAGTGAAGATATTAAATACTTTTGGGTAATCACTTTCACAACAATTGTATGAACGCATGTAAGAAGAAAAGCAGAAAAAATACTGCTTTCAGGAACAATTTAAGGATGAACTAAACCTAAAAAGCTGTAAAACAAGCATGCAAGAGTCAGCAAGATTTCTATAGAAATCCATTTTTATAGGGTGAATCATAACAGGTGAAACTTTTTTTATTAGGCATAGGCAATTTATCACATTTATATGAGCAAAGGTATGTCCCTATGTGATAGGACACTGAAATAAAAATGTCACTATTTCTGATTCAATGCATACTCCATTTGTGCTTCAGTCACATTTCACATCTACTCCTTCAATATAGTCCTTCAGTCACAGTTATTTCATTCACAAAAGCACCAACACAAGGACAGTGAGAAGCTGAACTGATTGGGCACAAGTTTCTTGAATATTTTTGAGAATACACACATTGGTAAATGGAAGCAACTAAATATGAATAAAGAAAACCATGAAAATATAACAGAGAAACATAAGTTTTGAAGCCAACCATTACCTAGAACAGGGCTTGGAACTGGAAGCACACCCTTGGTACAACACAGAATATCGCAGAGGAACACATCTGCAGGAGGTTACCAACTATAAAGTTATATATTAGCATAGAAATCTCAGTATAGATTCACACCTGACCTAACAAATCCTGCACTTCAGGGTCAATGCTTCCATTGCTGCATACCCACCACATCAGTAAGGCTGATCTATTATCCCTATGCAATATAATCATAGTTCTGCTGGATGGTGGCAACATATCCTTACATCTGTGTAGGGGGTTGGTTTTGGTTTGGTTTTTTATGATCCTTGTAGAAATTACACCTTGAAGCCACCTGTACCAGTACATGTGTACTATAACCACACTTCACCCCTGGCTTTTTTTTTTCCCCTCCCTCCCCCCTAAATCCTATCTGCTGTATTTTCACCTGCGATTGAGAGTACATGACCTACAGTCAAGACTGAGCTTATTACTTATTTTTACTGGGTTCTCACATTTCCACCAGCATTCCTTTCTCAGAGGAAGGAACAGAGGCCTCAGAGGACAAAACTTGGAGGCTTGCAAATGAAAAGAACCTGTTCAGTCCTAAATTAAGCAGCCATTAATGTGCATGTGGTGGGTTGGTTGATCCAGGCTGGATACCAGAGGCCCACCAAGCCACTTTATCGCTTCCTTCCTCATCTGGACACAGGGGAGAGAAAATATAATGAAAGGCTTGTGGGTCAGGATAAGGACAAGGAGAAATCCCTCATCAATTTCCATCATGGGCAACACAGACCTGAGCTGGGGAACAATATATTACCGATCAGAGAAGAATAACAAGAAATAAAACTAAATCTTAAAACACCTTTCTCCCTACTCCTCTCTTCTTCCCAGGCTCAACTTCATTCCTAGTTTTCTCTGCCTACTGCCCTACAGTAGCACAGGGAATGGGGGTTGCGGTCAGTTCATCACATGTTTCTGCTGCCCTTTCCTCCACAAGAGGAGGACTCCTCACACTCTTCCCCCGCTCCAGCATGGGGTCCCTCCCATGGGAGACAGTCCTCTAAACTTCTACATGAGCCCTTTGCATAGGCTGCAGTTCTTCATGAATTGCTCCAGAATGGATCCCTTCCAAGGGGCATAGTCCTTCAGGAATATCCTGATCCAGTGTATGTCCCCTGTGGTGTCACACTCTCCTTCAGGAGCATCCACCTGCTCTAGCACAGGGTCCTCCAAGGGCTGCAGTGAAACAGTCTGCCTCATCATGGTCTTCAACATGGGCTGCAAGGGAATCTCTGCTCCCACACCTGAAGCACCTCCTCTCCCTCCTTCAATGACCTTGGTGCCTGCAGAGTTAGCTTCTCTCTCACATTCTCACTCCTTTCCTCTGCCTGCAGTTGTGCAGGCCCCTGTGCCATCGTGTGCCCCCCCCCCCCCCCCCCTTCCTCCACACACCTCCTCAAGGCATCTACCACCCACCCCCCTGCGCGTACCTCTGGGCCGGCGCCGGCATGCTGA
>WTSP01021211.1:0-32026 GCA_025331215.1 Actenoides lindsayi | reverse complement strand
ATATCAAATTTATATAATATTATAAAATAAATAATAAATAATATTGAATAAAATTTAATTTAAAATTTAAAAACGTAAACCCAAGTAATGTTTAATAAGTTTTTCTCCAGCTTTTTGGGTCCTTTTCTCTTCATCGTCTGTACAAAGGCCCCACTGAGGTCAGCTGCACAGCAGTGACTGCACAGAGTTGGATTTTATTTTCTAACACCGCCTTTGGCTTAAGTACCATATTGGCACAGAAGCATGGTCGTTTACACGAGACAAATGCAACAGCTATTACAACAGCTATTACGTGGCCCAGGAGAGAAGGTACGAGCTGCTTTATGCTAGTCTTCAGAGGACGAGTTGTTTAAGCTCTTACCTTATACCAGCAGTTCTTGTTACTTGCATTTACCCTCATCCTCATCTGGACTAAAGCGATAAGGCATTAAGCTGATAGTTCCTGGTAGTTCCAAATGTACTACTTTGTTCCTTCCTTCCTGTATGTTAAAACTTATCTTTTTCAGGAGGGAAGCTGGGCAGTAGGAGTCCCTTCATAGAACTCACACAGCTCTCATGCTGAAAATATATGCGTTTTCCTCCCTTTCAGGCTCTCCCAACCAGCCTGTAACAAAATCTGCCTCACTAAAGTGTATATTACAATTTTTAAACTGTTGGCCAGAGGAAAAAAGTTCTTTTGCTGTTCCTACACAGCATGTTTTCTCATTTGAAATGGCAGTATCTTTGCAAAGGGGAAGGGTGATCTCCCTTCTCCTGAGAGCTCCCAGCACAACGGTTACGCACATCGACCACCACAGAGGAGAATGTTCTGTGTGCGCGGCTGCGTGTGTTACACTAATTGCTTCTGACGCTCTGGTGCTCATGGTGGCCTTGGAAAGCAAAATGTTTGTATCGCACATTAACGCTTCCCAAATGTAAAGATGCTTTGCTGTGGATCATTTTAGCATTGACATCAGTTGGCTTTGATTTAACATCATTATGACTATGTGAAAATTGCGTAACAAACATATGTTAGAAAATGTCCGCAAATTCAGAGGTGCATATAGCTGTGCTGCCTGTGCTTGTGTGTACATGGCCAGAAAGTTAGCGTCAATTTCTTTTTGGAAAAGCTTTCAAGTATCATGGGGCATGTGTTTCAGGCTGTTATTTGCTTCTAGAAGCACATAAAGTTAAAATGAACCTAAGTTTCTGGTATTTGTATTCTTGTACCACAATTTTAATTGAATTGTTATGTAAAATTCTTGTGATTTCCACCCCCACCGCCTGGTCTCGGTTAACATTCAGAGCTTCAGGATGCATAGGAGACTCTCTTGCTTCAGGACAGGGGTGGAAATTTACATTCTCAAGATCGTACAGTCTTGAAAATCTTCGTAAGCATAAACAATGTCAATAACTCCTTTCCTTTGCAAGGTGTTTTACATTTTACACTCACGGTACCAAAATCTACAAGTTATAGGTCAAGGTGGGTATCTGTTTGTCTTGGTTCTTATTCCTTCTCCACACAAGATAATTTTGTGACAGAAAATTTTGGTTTTATTTATTTTTTTGTTTGCTTGTTCTAATTCGTATTAAGAGTGTTTTGAGTCTTAAAAAGAAAATCTGGAAAACCAAATGGTGGGAAAACTGCTCTTAGAGCTTGCTTAGCCCTGATACTACTCTTTCTATGAGACTGACTTGGAGAGATGGTTCCTCTCTTAGAAAGCTGAACAGTTGGCTTGCTCTGCCAGCTGCTTAGCAGCTTTTTCCAGGAAAAACATTCTTCTTGTGAATAAACTGTAAAAGGAATGCATTTAATATAGCGGTCCATTTTCTGTTTGTGATGAGTTTTGAAACAAAGGTCCAAAACCAGTTGTTTAAGGCACATCTATTCTCCCTCCCCTTTTCTCCTCCCACAGCCTTCATGGACTGGCACAGCAAAGCTTGTGTAGATAGTACCAAATATTACTGCAAGTATTTCCCCAGTCTTGCTCAGGGAAAGGATTCTTAGCAAGTTAAAGGTTTTTCTGCAAGTTATACTTATTTTGTATAGTTTGATCTTACACACAAAAAAGATGGACAACATGTTTGTTTTTTCTCTGCAAGATAAGGATCAAAAGCTCACTGAGCCAGGCAACAAAACCAATGAGCAGAGGTGTGGTCATATGTGCTTCTTAGGAGTATCAACAAGTCATCTTTATGTTTTTATATGTATTTTACAGTTCAGCATACATGGAATAGTGGCATGGATACACTTAACTAATTGGCTGGCATCTAGATTAACACCTCCATTATTTGGCTATTGAATTTTAGAGAGCAGGATCACTCTGAATTTTCATTCTAACAAACAAAAAATTCTTTAGAGACCCATGTAACCAGTTGGAGTTAATCAGACTGTACACATGTGAGCAATATGTAGCAAATTAATGTAAACCAATTTCTTATGTGCTTATTTTCCAAAAGGAAACAAGTGTGATAATTATTAGTGTTATTTTACTCTATCTTTGGGGTTCTAGCTCTTCATCGGTCAAGAACAGCGGGACATGGGTTGGTAGAAATAGCACTCCTTTATGGTCCCACAGCTTTTCATAGAGGTAACAAAATGCTTTTGTGATTATAAAGTTTCTCTTGCAAAAATCTGTCAGTTTTTAAGAGAAGTTTGAGCCGCGTACCTGCCGTGGTACTGGGTGCTGGAAGCACAGCTCTTTGTCAGCATCAAAAAGCGCAGCACCGAGGCTATTTCAGGAGCTTCTGCATTTAGAAGAATCTGATGAAATGCAGACAACTCTACGAGCTGTTACGAAGGAAAATATGCTCATGAAACAACTTTGAACTTTATGCTAATGGATTGCAGATTTCGTTTCCAGCACAGAAAGATCTGCTCGCTCAGCCGATGTATTGTTTTGCTCTTCTGAGGCACGCAGTCCAACAGACAGACGTGCTGCTACGTGGTCATTCCTCCTTTTGGTAAAAGCTTTCCCTACTGATTTCATTCTGTATATCAGATGTCAACATTCAAGATTAAGGAAATTAACAGAAGCTGCTGAATACTAAAAACTTAAGAGTATCTCAAATGTGTACAGCTCTGTGTGGTGTGTTTTTATTACTTTGGAAAAACAGTTGATTGTAGCCTCTGGCTGCAGAAGGTTTTATCACTTTGACAGTTGTGCTGTCCCTCCTCTTTCCCCCTTCCCATGTTTTTTGATGCATCAGAGTAATTTTAGAGAAATAATTTTTTCTTAAATATTTTTGGATTAAATTATTTTAAGACTGGTTATTTTGATCTATGCTAAAAGAGGAAAAAGAAGCTTATAGAAAAATCTCTTAATTCCTCCTTGTGATTCCACATTTGTTTTTTTCCTCTTCCCAAGTGGGTGATTCTAGACAATAGGAGTCTTTGTTTGGAAGCCTAAGCCACCGGTTTGGCATGGCTCTATCTCTTGGTGACCTATTTAGTTTGAAGTGGGTATTTTCACTGCCTTCTGCAGCTTCATGTTCTAGTGTTATGCAATGTAAGATGTGCTAATGTTGAAGCTACAACTGGAGTAGGTGTCATGAGCCTTATATTTCCTTTTAGGAGATTTTGATCCTTTGTGCTAATGAGTCAGTTGTTCATAACTCCATCCACTTAAGGAATGAGGAAGTGTGGGATAGGTTGGTATTTTGTGAAAAATCACATTCTTTAGCAAAGTACTGTTTTATATTTAGGTGATTGGGGTTTTTTTTTGGTATTAGGGTGCAATTTGTATGGGGATTTCGATCTCAAGGGCTGTTGATTTAGCCAACAAAGCAATAAATCTTGTGAAGACCGTTCATTCATTTGTAGTAAAATGGATTGATTTTTATCTTGCTAAATCTGTCATTACCTCAGTTCCATTGAAGTTTGGTGGTTATCCTTATCGTGTGTGCTGCTGTAACTGAAGCCTGCTGAAGCTGGGCTCTGGGTACTGCTACGAGTACAAAAGAGGGCGGCTGAATGTATGAAACCTCCTCCGCATCTTGTTAGAGCTGACAGTGGAAAAATGCTCATGCTTTTGTGATTAGGTAGGCTCCTGCATGAATACTCTTGGCCCTGTGTGTGTGTAGCTGGATCTCAACTGTATGACTAGTTGGGGGGGGGAAAATCTTCTATTAGGCAAAGGGAAAAGATGCTTTTGTTCCAGCACCACTCAGGGAAAGAAGCAGGATTCAAATTTCAGAAGAGGGGAGGGGAATAGTGGGAAGCTCTCTGTATCCTGGTCTCCCTGAGTCATTAACAAAACACTGTGGCTAAACCAAGGTTGCTAAACCATCATCTGCCTCACAGCCTGGGGAGTTTCAAGTAAAGATAAGCTTGCACTCAATCAGTCTTGCCATATCTTTTACTTTGAATTGGCATCGTTGCAAAGAGGTTTATTTTAGTGGAAATTCTGTGAACTGGGTGTGACTATTTAAATTACAACTTCCTAAGTATTCTTAGTACAATGACACTGAACCAGGCTTCATCAGTTCAATGCCTCTTGACTCATGATTGTCTCGGTGAAGTCTGGTGCTGAAGATTAGGGGCAAATGTTTGTGTTCAGTTTTCTAATTGCTGTGTAAACATGTGAGCTGCAAGTTACAACTTGGCTGCAGTCATTTTATAGAAACTTCTGTAGCTGGTAAGATTGACATTGGAAAAAGAAGATGCCAACTATCCAAAGTTGATAGCCAAAAGAAATCCAGCACTGCAAGTACTTTTGATCTTTTAAATTATACTTGGAAGACAGCTTAAACTACTTGTTTCATTTTTCTGCAAATTCTGCTTAGAATACCATTCATCTCTCCATGTTACTTTCTGTTAATTTCAATTCTGTGTAACACAGTAAAATGACAATGTTCCATTGGTCTAGCAGCAAAAACACAGCTATGTTTTTAAAGCAATTTTGTTCCTGCCTTTACAACCTCATCAGTCCACCTGGGAAGTACTTTGTGAGATAAATCATTGTTGACTTGGCATGTCAGCCCTTTTTCCCCTAATGGAAGAGTTAAGTAAAAAAATCATCATGTAATGTCTACTACAACAAGAAGGAGCAAAGGAAAAACCGTGGCATAAGCTGCCTTTACAGATACAAAGTAATACCCTATGGACAAATGACATAATCATGGAATTAATGACCCATCAAGTAGAAGTCCCTGTAGAGGCTGCATTTTACTCTGACAAATAGCACTGTGTAAAAACTCTGAATGTTTTCTTGAACAAATCTAGTCAGAACACTGTTGCCTAGATGTATTTGTTTGCCTGCTTAAAATGGACATTGTTGGTTTAAAGACGTTTCTAAGGTATTATTCATACACTCTAAGAGAATTCAGAAATACAAGAAAACCAGCAGTGGCTATAAGAACAGTTATAGTAGTAAGACTGACTATAATACATCAAAATGTTGGTCTGGATTTATAAATCCCTATATGTTTAAATCCTACCTCTATTACAATTTGATTCATTTAATGTAGGTGCTGTTTTTAAAGGGTGTGGGGGAAGGGTTTTTTTTAAACTACCCCTGAGAAGTTATGCCATGATAAAATAGTAATAGTGAGACTATACTAAAACACAAATGCTGAAGTCAGTCCTGTATATTCCCATGAGAAATTTATTTTATAGTATAGCTAAAAGACCTTATTTAACTCTGTTTTGCCTCAATGAGGGCTCACATTTAAGTGTTAAATATTTATGTTTGTTTTCCCCAGTCAGGAACAGAAACTCAAATAGTTTCGTATTTAAAGCAAGGGGATTTTTGGTGACAGGGTGTTTTCCAGATTTCCTCATAAAATTAGTTTTTCTTCTGTACCTGAGGGAAAGGCTCATAATCTGTCTATGCAGTGTTTTTCTGGGGAGAATCTTGAATTAGTGTGGGCAAATAAAGATGACTTTTGTTGCTGGTTTTTTCAGTTTTTTTTTAATCTGAAAAGTCCATGTTTCTAATGTACATACTTTCTGCCTTATCTAATTTTTGTCTTAATGTGCTTTCCTGTGTTACAGCCAGTCTCAAGCTGAATAGCAACGCCCTTGCCACAAGACACCCCACTTAGTTTTAAAGAACCTCAGGAAGCTTTCAATACAGGATAAACTTAATGTAAGGCATCTTAACCTTGTAGCAGATGTTGTTTTATGTTATTTGCATCTGCAGTGACATTAGACAATTTGACTAAGAAGTTTGTAAAATATTTTTGCAATAATAGCATACTATAAATAAACGTTCTGTAGCCAAATTCCTTATAGAGCACACTTTACAATGTGGTGGTTTGGGGTTTTTTTTAAGCATAAGAATTTCTGATTTGTTTTTTAGGCCTTCAGAAATGATAATACTGGCTTCTGAAGTCATGACATTTGGAACATTAAATAAACTACACTTGGAACATAATAAACTTGAGGTTGTGTTCTTTATGATCCTTGGAGATTTTAGGGTTTTTTTTTATGTGCTAGCTTCTGAAATATCTCAAAGCCTAGATGATTATCTATTAAAATAAAATCAAAGAGAGGTTTCCAATATCCCAAATTTAGAGCTGAATTGGTACTTTTTCAGTACTGTAGAAAAAAAATAATTTTGTCCCCTGAAGACTGAGAGAAGTTCTTGTAGCTGCTGTCCTGGGCGTTGATGGTTCCTTGAAGGGAGGGCAGCGCCTGCTGCTCAAGAGCACAGGGGGAGGAGGCAGAGAGTGGCTGTTTTGGCAGCTTGTGCTGGTTAAAATACTGGTTCCCTCTTCTCCAATGCAATCAAGATAGGCTATGGGTAGAGGGCACCAGTACTTTGATTGATTTATGTATTGCTTTATGCTGTCTCAGCTGGTGCATTCAGCTGAAACTTGAAAGGAACTAATTTCTTAACAGCTGTGATAAAATCAGACTGCTGATAACCCCAAATGGCTTGTGCAACAGGACCATTCCTTCTACTTGCTGCCTTTTGTTTTAGACTTAAATGGCAAGTTTACATCCCTGACAATTTTGTAGTACCTAGCACAATAGGATTTTACACTTTACACTATAAAACTGCTATACTGCCTTTCATTTTAGTCATAGATATACATATAGTTCTAAGTATCCAGCAGTAGAGAAAGGTGTAAAATGTGATTTTGCAAGTTTTCTGCTGTTGAAATCTTTGTATGGCAAGTAAAGATGAGAAACTTCTTTGTTTTTGAGAGTAGCTGGACAAATAGTGTATAGTAGACAAATCTGTCTTTTTAGGCTGCATAACCTTGGGTGTGGTTACAAGCAGACTAAGCCAGTTATAAATCCCTGATATAGTTCCCAGCCATATGTTTCTGTCTTCTCCCCAGCAGTGTTAGTGCTACTTCCCTCCCCATTCAGTGAGCTGGGTTGGTTCCTGATCCAGTTGAATATTTTTTTCAATAGGGTTAATTCTAAGGTAGTTCATGTTGTGCTTATGACCAGAAGGTAGTTGTGCCAAGACGGAGACTGGCAGCAGGAACATATAGTCAGGAGGAAATGGTAACTGCTACCCCTTTTGGTGGCAGCTTCATCTGAAACTTAACTCAGTCATGCAACTGTGTTCTTTGAACAAACCTGTCCTTGAGTGGATTTTCATGAATTAAAGGCAAGGAAGGGAAAAGATGATGATAAAAGTGGGATTTTTCAAGTGTCCTAAAAACAGTCCCCTATTTGGAAAACATCTTAATCTGGTTTTGGTTTTCTGTACTGTGAGAAGGCAACATGCAGGTCTCCAAACTACACTTCTGTCTGTGCAAGGGTGACGGTGTAAACATTTAAGCGTACCTAGATCTGTGCAGATATGCTAATCATGAGTCCCTCCTTGTCTTTAGGACCTGTTCAATAAGAAAGTGGAGAAGGGAGTAACAGCAGAAGAAAGTGTTGTGGTTTTTTTTTTTTTTTTTTTTTTTAGTTACGTTTGATGAAGTTAGGGAAAACACTGTACTTTTCTCTGTAATGCTGTATGCTTGGCATTGATTTCTACATAGTTCCAATCTAAGAGGAAATGTAGTCCAGATACTTGCTTGGTTTGGCTGACTCTGAAGATTAGAATCACTTCTGTTGTCCTTTCCATGGGATTTTTCTAATGGAAGTAACCCAGTCTCTCAAGACAAAACATTCTTTACAATGTTAGACAAGCAAGGAAGTTTTTATTCAAGTGGTCACAGGTCTCTGATTCATAGCAGGGTTAGGTTGGGGGATTCCCCCCAACAGTCTGTGGAATTGATATATGGTTGTTGACCTCATTGATTCCTTTAGCTTTAGGTGCTGTAAACCAGAGATGTAGGTGACTTTTTTTAAAAAGATCTGTTTCCAGAGTGTTACATCCATTTTCTTA
This sequence comes from Actenoides lindsayi, assembly GCA_025331215.1. Lineage (NCBI taxonomy): Eukaryota > Metazoa > Chordata > Aves > Coraciiformes > Alcedinidae > Actenoides > Actenoides lindsayi. Next base: position 23,747 of record WTSP01021211.1, on the reverse strand, counting down.
TTAGGCTGGCAAAGTTATCAATGTTGATCCAATGAAAGTACACGAGAAACATGGAATGATTTAAAGACTCTTAACATTCACACTTGCAGAAATATCACTCATCGAGTTGCTTCTACCAAACAGTTAACATATAGAGATGGAATTATCCCTTACTTAACTTAGTCTCCTGTATGGAAAATTCACATACTTTTTTATTACTGAATAATACCCTTTCATTTCTCTTTACTCATAGCCTGACCGCATGCTAGCTGCCGTGCTTTGTACCCTACAGTGGCATTCAGAATAGAAATATTAACACTTGGTAGAATAGTAGAATAATTTCTGTCCTGATTTTAGCCAAAGGCAAAACTCGCATAATCTTCTCGGGGCAATATTTCTTCTAGAAGCATTAGTCTAAATTTGGCTTTGGCACTGATTCTTGAGCAGTGCTGTAATCTGACTTGAAAGTCAAATATCTTGAGTATGAGGTATTTACTGTGTTGCTGTCAGAGATGCTATAAGCTTTGCCTCCTTTAATGAATCAGTGTTGTACTAATGCTTTATATAAAAAAATACCTGTATTTGGCCCTACGTGTAAAAGCAAATAACAAACCCTTTTTAAAGCCCCCTTCCATGAAGGGGTGATATCTTCCCATGTTACTGTTTTCTGCTTTTCTCTCTGTGCATAAAAACCAATTACTTTAGCTGAGTTCTTACTGTACAGGTTCCTGTGAAATTATGCTGCTTTTTCATTTTCTTTGTAGGCAACAGAGATTTTGCTCCCGATGATCCACTGGAATTTAAGTCTCATCAGTGGTTTGGAGCCTCTGTGAGATCCAAAAATGATAAAATTCTGGTAGGTTTTGGATGCTCTTCAAATGCCTCAGCACTGAAGCATTTTGAAGAGGAGTTTGTTTCCTCACTACCGTGTGCTCTTTCATAGGCCTGTGCCCCACTGTACCACTGGAGGACTGAAACAAAACAAGAGAGAGAGCCTGTAGGAACTTGTTACCTGCTTGCTGGATCTAAATCTGTGGAGTATGCACCCTGCAGGTCAAGTAAGTGTAGAGCACTTTGTTGCTTTTCAATTTGGAATTTTTCTTGTGTTCTATTTTGTGTACGTTAGAAGTGGGATGCTTTACAGGTATTTCCTCTTTCTGTGTACAGCCTCATAGGGATTAGAAAAAATCCTAAGGTAGATCCAAGCATTTGAATTCTCCTCCAGCTGTTCAGTAGTGCAAGGTTACATAGACAGATGCATTAGAAAGTACCCATGGAATCATGTGATCTAGTACTGATAATATTTATTTTTATCTCTCTTTTCTATCCATTCTTTTTTGTAGCCACTATCGATGCAGATGGACAAGGATTTTGTCAAGGTGGATTTAGTATTGACTTTACAAAGGTATGTGATTCTTTGTCAGTTCCTTTGAGTGAGCAGACAGCTGCAAGTTAACAGCAACCCCGATACAGACCACATGCAAACACAGTTTTGCTAAAGTAAATGTAAACTACCATTCCCCAGGGTGGAGGGGAGGGAACCACAACCAAACACATCCTTGTAAATAAACAAAAATAACTTCAGACCACTACAGTATTATAAACCTTCTCCTTACATCTTCACAGTTGCCCACTTTCACCTCTTGTAGGAATCATGACCTGAACAAGTAATCTGCTTCTGCAGCCTCATTCCCTAAACCTCTGCTGCAGCTGGGCTTTGAGGGAAATAAACTAGTAATCAAGCTTTCAGACACATCTATTTCAAGGGGTTGGTGCATAGCTAGTGTTACTTCTTGAGGAAGAATAACTTACTGCTAAAGGGAACTGTTAAACAATGTTCTTGAGAATTATGTTTTGGTTTTTTTCCGTCAGCTAGCAGAAGTAGACTTTTTTCCCCCTCCCGTCTTATTTTTCTATTTTTTATGTTCTCCTTGCCTGTGATATGTAATTCCTTTTATTTTATAAATTCACAATTACTTTTTAAATCCAAGTATAATGAAACTGTGCACAAATCTAAGAACTAATACGATTTTTTTTTTACATTGTACAGTTATATTGTTTAGCATAGTCTGGACATGTGAAGACCATGCAAATCCTATTTGTGATGTGGCAATTTTTTTGGTTCTTTCTGTCTTATGATTGGGCCATATTCCTTCACTCTTTGCCCAAGGACACTCTTGTCTTTCCTTCAGAGGAAACTGCAAAATGTGGTATAGGACTGCAAGTGTTTGAGCTATTTTGCATAACTCTAGCCCCAGTTAAAACCAATCTTGGGCTCTAATCCAAAATCCTAGTCAAGTGGGCAAGGCTGGGTATGAGGTATCTTCAAATCTCTGACCTACATTTTTTGAGTGGTGAATAGGGGAGTTTTTAAGATTAAAAAACTGATTAAGTGGCTTAATTATGTAGCAAAGCCTATGGCCAACTTCAGTACTTAAGGAGCAAATTCCCAGCACTGGGATAGCTCATGTGGTTAAAGTTTCATAAAATGGTTTGGGGATTGCAGTTGTACCAAGGAATATGGAGTGGGGGAATTGCATCACAGCTTTCCTGAATTAAACTTTGCTAAAGGTAAGTTACAGAAAGCAGTAGGGGCAGAAGATGAAACTAGTTTTCTGTACTGACTTGCTATGGTTGCCTTGTAGCAGCTTTAAAGTTTTCTCCTGATTGTATTTCTGTTCTCTTAGATTTATGTGGATAGGAGGGTCTAGTATAATAAAAGCAGATTTTTTTCTCGAAGTTTACATGAGTGAAAAAGAGAAGCAAGCCCTTGATGGGATATTGTTTGTTTTCTTAGCATTTTACAGGATGCATTTTTAATTAATCATTCCTCAAAAAAATCAAATGTGTTTGAATGAGTGAAGCTGCAGTGATACACATGCATGGGATTACTTCCCACACACACAGGACATGTTCTTCTTTTCAGATATGCTTAAGGTGTTTTTTCTTTTTCCTTCCAAGGGAGACAGAGTGCTACTTGGAGGACCTGGAAGTTTTTACTGGCAAGGTGAGATATATGTTTTAAGTCACAGAGATGATGACCTCTTTGATTTTTCTCTTTATCCTCTTAGTTGTTTGTATCTGCACTGCTCCAACCACTGTCAAAATCTTCACCAGCAAGAAAACTAACATAAATAATTTTTTTCATCCTTCAAAATGCTTCCTGAATAATCAAGGCAACCACAGATTAAAGTTGAAGTAATAATGGTATAAATGTACCTTTTGTCTTCTAAATAACTCTATTAATCATTTCAAAGGTGTTTTCCCAGGAATGTGGAATTTGTTTCCACCAATAGGATGCTTCCTTTAGGATATTTTACTTGTTTCAAAATGTTTTGTAATTTCTGATACACACAGGAAGCACGTATTTTCAATCGGAGATGTACCCTGCAAAGAGAACTATTATTATAATTATTTTCTTTTGCTAGCAAAGAGGTACTGCATTTCGTTTATATTGTTCTCTTTGTGCCATTTTACCTCTAACTGTGCTGTTTACACAGAGTATTACCTATATATTTTGCTAATGAGGGCTTCAGTCAGTATTTGTTTGCAGGATCATTCAGCATTTAGTTATAGCTCTCTGTTCGAAAGATGGTGCTGCTACAATCAGGACATAGCTGCCAAACTGTGCTGCCTGTTTTTCAGTGTAAATACTGAAGTTTATGAAAGATTTTCTGTATCAGGCCAGCCTGCATGTAGGTGCAGTAGCACAGGAAGCTTGTTTCCAGTCTTATGTTTTAAATTCTGAACAAAATGAAATGATTGAAACTAAACTGCAGATAGTGTAATACAGATCATGTTTGTGTATTCATTTTATTGCTTTTTTGGCAAAAGTGACATCTCATTGGCCAGAACAACCTTACTCTCTGATACTCTTAGAAAAAAAAATAAATCTCAGATTTCAATAGAAGACAACAGTATACTTCTTAAGAACTAGGTTTTTCACCCCAAATTTTTATTCCACAATCTGAGATGCTGGAGAAGTAGTTTTCCCTATACTTGATACATGTATAAGTATGTATGTTAAGTAAGTGCTCTTCTGAGGGGGGAAAAAAAAAAGATTTTTGTGATTCAAGATTCGAAGTCACTCCCTACTGGCTCATAAAGGAAAAGGGGCTGTAGCCATACACTGGACTCATCTCATTAGCTTCTGGCTGCTATATTAAGCTCCCTGAGACAAGGAGCAATGATCCAGTTCTGCTATACCATAAGCATATGTGTACTGTTAGCTAACTGAGCAGTCCCATTTAAGTCCTGGCTTACATGTAGGAGCAGCTTCTGTTTTCAATGAGAGCTCTTTGTGTGCCTGTGATTAAATATGTGCATAAATCTTTGCTGAAGTCAGATCCACATTTTCACTACTGTCCTTGCTAGTGCTGCTGCTGTTGGCTATTTTCTGGTCAGTATTGTGGAAGAGTTGTTGCTGTAGAAGCAAGCATTCTGTAAATAAGTGCTGTTGCTTATTGAATGAGGGCACACATTTTATTTGTGGTTTTAAGCTGTTTTCTTTCTCTAATTTAGGCCAACTTATTTCTGATCGAGTGACAGAAATTGTGGCTAAATATGACTCCAAAGTCTACAGTACAAAGTATGATGACCAGTTAGCAACCAGACCGGCCAGTGCTGCTTTTGATGACAGCTACTTGGGTGCGTAGTTTGAAATGAAAGAAAACCTACCGCTACTTGAAAACCTCCTTTGTACTATTTGTATTTACTCATATTCATCATTTATTCATATTTGTTCCTGTGAAGGAACAATAAAATGCAGCAGTATGGGTTAGGAGGCGATCTGCTAGAGAATTGCTCTGTGGAAAAGGACCTTGGAGTCCTGATAGACAGCAAGCTATCCATGGGACAACAGTGTGCCCTTGTGGCCAAGAAGGCCAATGGTATCCTGGGGTGCATTAAGAAGAGTGTGTCCAGCAGATCAAGGGAGGTTTTCCTCCCCCTCTCTTCTGCCATAGTGAGACCTCACCTGGAGTATTGTGTCCAGTTCTGGTCTCCCCAGTTCAAGAGGGAGAGAGTTCTACTTGAGAGAGTCCAACTGAAGGCTATGAGGATGATTAAAGGACTGGAACACCTGCCTTACAAGGACAGGCTGAGGGACCTGCGGCTTTTTAGTCTGGAGAGGATAAGATTGAGATTATAATGTCCATAAATACATAAGGGCTGGGTGTCAAGAAGGCAGGGACAACCTCTTTTCACTTGTGCACTGTGACAGGATGAGGGGCAATGGATTCAAGCTCAAGTACAGGAAGTTCTACCTCAACATAAGGAAGAACTTCTTTACTGTAAAAAGTTGTAGAGCACTGGAATAGACTCCCCAGAGAGGTTGTGGAATCTCCTTCTCTGGAGACTTTCAAGACCTGTCTGGGTGCATTTTTGCGTGAGCTGTTCTATTTTTGTCCTGCTCTGGCAGGGGGGTTGGACTTGAAGATCTTTGTAGGTCCCTTCCAACCCCGAACATTCTGTGATTCTGTGATATTTAAGTTTAAATCACACTCGTATTAATTCAACATTTGAGAGATAACTAAAGAGCTAGATACTTGAAAATGCAGTAATTTATGTATGATGGAAGCTTAGCTATCTTGCCATAGGCTTGATTCAGAAAACACCTGATGACAAAATACATGGAAATACTTCCATGAATTTTTGTGCTCTGTGATTCAGGCTAAATATGGGAATGGCTGAGGTATGATTATTATGTTAGTCACATACCTATTTTTTTAGAAAAGCAGCTGTTTCGAAATCTACCAAAACAAAATAAAAATGTGAGAGAGTCATGTTTGGGAAGACAAATAATAGAGTCCCTTAAAAGAGTGCAAAATCATCATTTAGCTTCATGTATGTACAACCAAAACCAAGGATAGACCAAGACAGGTCCGAGGACAATTTTAAAATGTCATTTTCTGATCTCAAATTTGTGGATGCTGTTGAGTACAGGCTACTCCTACAGATGTTCATAGGCTAAGCTACTTAGAGGCAATATTTATTCCATTTCTTTTTAAGCTGAAGTGAGAGCACTGTGCATAGAGAACTATGAAGAGTGTTAAGCAAGACGAAAGTTTAATAAGGTTTTTAAAGTGATTTACTACTATTGTCTGTTGATCAGGTTATTCGGTGGCCGTTGGAGACTTCAATGGTGATGGCATAGAAGGTAAGACCTTTGCTTCAGTAAAAAAATCATGTTAGTAGGGTGGGCAGGTCTTTCAAATAAATGGTTTAGAACAAATGATACAGTGCACAGGAAAACGCATAAAGTACTAGGAATGAGCTGCTCTGTTCAAGAAAAGTCACTGTGCTTTGGGACCTGAATTTTATCTGGGTGTTTTGCTTTATGTTTCAGACTTTGTATCAGGAGTCCCAAGAGCAGCAAGAACTCTAGGCATGGTAGGAAATTTGAAACATTAAACTTTACAATAAATAAAAAAGATGAATACTGTTGGTACGTTGTAATGTGTATTTCTTTATGTGCAGGTGTCTATTTACAATGGGAAAAACATGTCTTCCATGTACAACTTCACTGGAGAGCAGGTATATAGCTTTATTCAGTGTGGCGGGTGACCAGGAGGCTGTTCCTAGAGAAATGGCATTTTGATACAGTATTTAGGGTGCTAGAACATATAATATTCTGTATATTATTAGCTTATGTGCCAAAGAAAATATGTATGATTTCTGTAGGTATCCTAAAAAGTATGTTCTGTGAATTCTTGTTTTGTAGTACTACTTAGAAAAACAGTTTTAATTAAATGAAGGAAATGCTGCCTATTTTGAGAATGGCAGAAGAGGACTGGATCATGAAAGGGGGAGTGGGAAAGGTAACGGGTCAGTTTACTTTCTAACAGAGTAAGGAAGAGAAAGGGAAATATAAGAAGAAAAGAACCAAAAAAAAGTGATATATATTACCACCTCCCTAACATTCTTTTCTATGCAGCTTTGTATGAACTTGTTTGTGTTTGTATCACTGCAAATCACAAATTTGGTTTGAATTTTGTTTTCCAGATGGCTGCCTATTTTGGATATTCTGTGGCTGCCACAGATATCAATGGGGACGAGTAAGTGCCCTCTTCTCCCCACTGCCACCCCATTTTTTTCTGGAAATAAAAAAGAAGCTTTTTTTAAATAGTCTTTCCACCAATATAAATTTCTGGGTTCATTACTGGTTAAACACATATCTGTGCCACACATTTTCTTGCTAGGGCTCAATATTTCTTTTAAGAATTGTTTGTGTATTTATTTGCATAAATATATGTGTGTATTCGCATGCTTTAAGTGCTGGTATATTTGTGCTTACTTTGTCAATAAATATTTGCCTTCACTTGCAATTTAAAGATAGGTAACTTTCATCTTTATATTGACTTCAGTGTTGAGTTAATCCTACTAATGGATGTTTAAGAGAACCAAATTGAATTTTCATGCTCTTACTGAAGAACCTTATCCTCTTTGGTCCAGCTATACAGATTTGTTTATTGGAGCCCCTCTTTTCATGGATCGAGGTTCTGATGGGAAACTTCAAGAGGTCGGCCAAGTTTCCATTTGCCTTCAACGAGCCTCTGGAGGGTTTCAGATCACAAAGCTGAATGGTTTTGAGATATTTGCAAGATTCAGCAGTTCTATTGCACCTCTGGGTGATCTAGATCAGGATGGCTTCAATGGTAGGACATATTTATTGATCAGTGTTTTCTGTTAGTAGATGAAATCTAGACAACACACTGAGTCTGGATTCTGCACACAAACATTAGGCATTCTAACCATGACTGAATGAATGTTGGACACTAAGGTCTAGACTCCTTTCGATGCTTGTATGCTACTCCCAAGAATGCTAACAGGAGTTACATGTATGCATCGAGCAGAGACTATACCATTCAAACTACAGCATGGATTATTTTAGCTGTTACATGGATCAATTTGTTACTTTTGAAGTGATAAGCACAGTAGAAATGTCAATGAAATATCTGACTCTTCACTGTGACTTGTGAGAACATCTTCAATATAATTTTCCTGTTTCCACTGATTAAAGCCAGTTTTCCTCTCCAGAAACAGTGATGACTGAAAAGAAGGGTTTCTTACAGAGGGTTGGTTAAAAATGTTCTGATAGAAGAGATTTTCCTAAGAAAAGCCTAGTTTGTTTTTTTTCTTTTTAATTTGAAAATGGAAGAGTTTGATGCAAATATCCCGTAAGAACTACAACCAACTGTACCAAGAGCTGAGTGTCTTGAGCAAGTATTTGGATGAGAAATCTGGGTCTGATACAGCTGAAGCTGTGGACTCTCAAACCTATTGCCAGTGCTTCTTGTTACTTTCACTTAGAAATGGAGAGCAATGAATTACAAGAATCTTATAGTTTTGAGATGGAGTCTTCCAGGAATTCCAGGGAGAACGCTCTTTTGCAAGTCATACTCCAGTGTTTCCTAAAGAGTGGTAGGAATTTGAGTTCTGCAAAAAATGCTTGGTTTTGTTTTTTCCATTCTGCTTGCAAGCTAACTGTTTTCTGAAAGATCAAAAATTATAAAGGCTAATATTTCAAATTCCAGGGTAGCTCTAAATTATTTTTAAAATGAAATTATAAAATCATAAAACAATTTGGGTTGGAAGGGACCTTTTTGGTTTCTAATAGCATATGGAATTAGTGTGAAGATGCAACATCACTGCAACTTTTTACATAAGACATTGGAAAGGTTACAGCTGATAGCCAAAAAAGTGGTTTTATTCCATTATATTTCAATCTGAAATACCCTGTAGGTAAGAAGATCATAGCAAAAACTGCCTCTTTTTGATTACTTTGCCATGATGTAGTCTAATTTTTTTATCCTTTTTTTTTTCCTGCTCTATTTCATTTTGGGAGTGTTAATTAAAATGCTTTCCTTCACAGTGTGGTGCAAGATTGGAATTTCTACTGTTTTCATAAAGTTTGTAAAGATGATTTAAAAATACAAAATGGTAAACTTTTGAGTTCTTGTTCTTTTCATGAAACTTTCTTAAATTTAAGGAAAGAGGAGAGAATAATGTAATGGCACTGTATAGTGTTTCGTGTTCAGTCTTTGAACTGACTGTGGTATTGTTGAGTTTAGATCATGTATCACTTCAAAAGCTATCCTTACAGATAGTCCAATTAGCGTTTTATTTATTACTGTTTGTTAGCATTTGATAATAAGTATTCTCAAATTTCTTATGCTTTAAGAGATAGCATAATGTCTCTAACTGCAAGTTCTCTATAAAACACATTGCCAAGCCATCATCAGGATAGACTGGAATTTGATATTTACCATTGCTTTAGGCTGATTTAAATTTTCCAGCATTATCACACCCTTTGGAGGAAAATGTGTGTGTTAATGAAATGGGCAAATAGTCCCACTTAGTTTTGTGATTTAGTGCCACACCAATAGTGACTAACTCTGGGTGTTTAATACTCTCAAAAGCATCTCAAAGCCATATGATTTAGCCGTAAGTCAGTTACTGAAGTGCAGAAATGTTTGCAGAACTATGCCTTTCCCTCATCCCTCCCATACGAGTCGATGATATATGTTCTTGTTAAACATTTATACTTTCTAAAAAAATAAGCATCCGATTTAAAAAAAAAAAGGGTAGTTGGTGAGTGTTTTAAAGGTTGGTTGCATTTCCTCCCTACTGACACTCATTGAAACTGTAATATCAGAAATGATAGTTATAGATAAGCACAAGTATGTTCTAGTCTGTGTCTGGAGATGTTGACAACTGTTCTTTTGGTTTACAGATATTGCAGTTGCTGCACCATATGGTGGAGAGGACAAGAGAGGACTTGTCTATATCTACAATGGAAGAGAAAATGGTTTGAATGCAGTCCCATCTCAAATCCTTGAAGGACAGTGGGCTGCTCGCACTATGCCACCCAGTTTTGGGTACTCACTGAAAGGAGCCACGGATGTGGACAAAAATGGATATCCAGGTCCTTTGCCCTAAATGTTACTTTATAATAACTTAATAGCCCCACCTTTGACGAACAGCATATTTTTAAAAATAAATTGTAATGTGTAATATTTCTCTTTTTCCTAGACTTGATTGTTGGAGCCTTTGGTGTTGACACAGCTGTTCTGTATAGGTAAGTAGCCCTCTATGCTTCTATGTGAGGGCAAGCAGAATGAAAGCTCAGTGGTGTTCTTGAGTTACAACATAAAGCAAGATTAGGGAAGTCTGAAATTCTGCTACTCCACCTTCCAAAATGATGGAGGCAAAAAAAGGTTATAGTACTGTTTTCACTGAGTAAATCTACAGTCTGGTATCTATTAGTTATCTTTCTCAATAATCCATAGGTAATAAAAACTATTTAAAAATCTGTCTTCAAGGCTTTCTGAGTGGTAGTTTTCTAGATTGTGACACAGGCAGAGTGGTGTTAGCTGTTACACTGCACTCCTAATATTCTCATCCAGACTTGCTCATGTTGGGGAAAACACCTTACTTGTCTGCTAGAAATAGGCAGGACTTCCTCTTAACACATCTGTCTTTGTTCTGACTCTTATGGTAATAAAAGGGAACATAAAAGGTTCGTGTTGTTCCCTAATCTACTCTGATTATTTTTGTTCCTGAAGTTTCACTGAATACTAAGTATGTATACATGTATGTCACAATGTGATGAGGAGGGTATTGTCTGAGCTGGTGTTGAATGCTGTTCAAGAGGATGGTTTTTTTTGCAGGGCTCGACCAGTTATCAGAGTAAATGCTGCTCTGGAAGTTAATCCAACCATTCTGAACCCAGAAAACAAAGCCTGTTCACTGTCAGATGTAAAAGTTTCTTGGTAAGCAAGGTATCTTTGTTTTCCTTTTTGGGGAGGGACTTTTTTTGTATTAGCTTTCAGTTTTGATAGGATTCAGGAAGTCTAGGCAGCTAATTGAGAAAAGGCAATCAAACACAGATTCTTCTGAAAGAACAGACGATACAAAGTAAGAACTCTTTGATAACGGTAAGAGGACCAACATTGTCTTCAGTAGATGCTTGACTGACTCCTAAGTTACATGTGACCTGCAGAGGTTGACAATTGGCTGCGTTCAGTAGAGCAAGAACTTCCAAGATGGTAAGGGATCACACAGTTTTTGCAGTGTTTCTACCCACTAACTTACTTTTCAGGTAGGCTTATGGAAAACACTTGTGAAATGATCTGCTCTGCAAACTGGTTTTGGTTCTTATTCCTGGACTATTATCCAAACCCACTTTTCCTTTCTAGTGCTACCTTCCTTTTCAACTCAGTATGCCAGTTCCTTCTAGCTTTAAAAATAAATGAGCCACATTTAATTTCAGGTATAAACACTTTGCTTCACCTTCTGACTATTCCTACATGAATCAAGACTCCAAGGCTTTGCATTGCTTGCATTGCTGCCTACTTATTGATAGGTTATAGGTTCACCAGCAGCAAAAAGCTTCTAGGAGTGAGCTATAGTCTCAAAAGAGAATACTTTTGAACTGAGAAAAACAGTCAAGAATTTTAGAAGAAAATGAGAGAAAAAGTGTGTGAAATTAATATTTTCTTTTCCTTCAAAACAGCTTCAAAGTAAAATTTTGCTTAAAAGCGGATGGCAAAGGAAAACTGCCTAATTCACTCAGTAAGTTCTGCTAGTTTAAAAACCTAAATGTCTTTTTATATTGTTTGCAGACATTAGCACTGGTCATTGTTCCTTTTCATTATTGATCCTACCAGTTCAGTAGCCATACACACTTGTAGGACTGTCTTCAGCATGTTTTTTTTCTGAGGTTATGTTGAATTCAGTGGAATTTGGGCATGCTTAGGACTTTAAGCATATTCCACTTGGTGGAACTAGTTTTGGAAAGTCCTTTGTATTTTATAGAATTGAGATCAACTCCCATTGATAGGAGCTTTATACAGGAATATTCAAGTATGTGCATTGTTGGACCTGAAAAATATAGACAAGCCACAGGAGACTTCTCACATTTCCATTGGTATCATGGTCTTCTGGTTGATATCACTAACTTTTTCATCAGATTCCCTGGATCAGAATCAGGAAAAGATTGTTTCAAACGGGGTTTTAAGTTACTTCTAAGAGATTTTTGTAGTTGGCAGCCAGCCTGCTACAATCAATTTTTGTCTGCTGATTATAAAAGCTTTTCCTTATTTTCTGTATGTCATGTATAGAGGTGGTATGATCTGGGAAGATTCATATAAATAGCTGTTACGGATTTTAAATTTCATTACCTTTATCAAATATTTGACGTAATTAGATTAGCAATGCAGTTAAACAATATAAGTTTTATAAGCAGACTTGCTTTAGAATTTTTCTGGGGAGAAAATTCTAACATTTTCTCTTCTGGTTCTACAGCAATTATAAAAGTATCAGTGCTCTAATATATTTCCAGTTTTTAAGGAAAAAGCTGAGTCCAATTTAGGACCACAGCAGTGCTTGTTAGTTACTATTTTGAGAACTAACATAGTAACAGATTTAATATTGAAAGAACTGGAAGTTTTAAAAGTTCCAACCACTAGGTTTTCATTTTAACTGAAAAGAAGTTGTACTGTGTTTAATTGAATGAAATATCCCTAACCAAAATGCTTTGAATTGGACAGATTTCCAAGTGGAGCTGCTGTTGGATAAACTTAAGCAGAAAGGAGCCATAAGGAGAGCTCTCTTTCTGCACAGCAAACAGCCTAGCCACTCAAAGAACATGACTATTACAAAGGGGGGTAAAATGAATTGTGAAGAACTTGATGCCTTTTTGAGGGTAAGTAGACATTTGTGTTTTAGGCAAATAAGTTTTGGTGCATTGTCTATTACAAGTTCCTTGTGTCGGGTGTTAAAAATAGAAAAAAAGAAATGATAGAGAAACTTCATGCCCCATGGATAGACCTAAATTTACTAAACCCATACCATATGTCTATCCTGGGTTATCACTGCTGTCAGAGTATGAACAATGGATATTATTGTGACTAATGTTCTGGTCACTAAATGGATTGGAAATTAAATTCTGAACTTTATGGTCTTCTTGAACAACTTATCTAGACACAAAATTAGTTATCATTTCCAAGGAATATAAAAGTCAATAAGCAGAGGTTGTGCTTCTACTTAGGAAGTGAAAGAAGAATGAAAAATAGGGATATGCAACTAAAAAGCAAACAGCAAATAACAGAGGAGACAGAGAAGGCTGAAATATAAAGTTTGCTTTTTCTCAATCTTTTTATTTTAGTCCCCACAAATGTGGATGTATGCTAACACAATTAAAAAGTGTAACCTAGTAGAAGAAACACTGGCTGAAATAAGGAAAGACAGGTGAAAGTGTAAGTATGTAAGTTAGATGCAGCTCAGATTTATGTTTGAGTACTTATGGATTGAACATAAACAATACGTAGTCGCCTCTGCAAAAAAAAACCCAAACCAAACAATAAAAATACTAATAATCCATAATAATTCCTGGAGAATACCTTTCTGTGGCTGGCCTTGGGAGTGAGATATATGTGGAAATAGACATCCCACATCTCAGTGTTAGTAAAGCTTTAACAATTTTCTTTAACACATTCTCCTACAGAAAGTAATGAAATGTGACCTATATGAAATTACCTTCAATTGGATGCAAACCCAGTTACAAACTATGTTATCAATAGGTTTCTTCCCACAGAAGGTAGCTTCTGAAGTAAGATCTTGCAATGAGCTGTTCTGGATTCAGTAGTTTTCATTACTAATTTTCATTACTCTCAGAAACAAAATAGTGAAGCAGAGTTTACAATGATAAAATCTGTGGCTAATGTAAAGTTAAGAATTGGTTTGTAAGTACTTTGAAAGGCAGGCCATTTGATAAACAGAATGATTTGAAATGAAGAATATGAAAGCCAGCAACTCCCAAGTGCCAAGTAATAATATTAGGAAAGAAAAACTGCAAATCCAGAGATGAGTAGCTATAAGGGATTTTAGAATCATGATAAATTTTGTCTGACAGGAAGGAGTAGAGTTGTATAGTCCTTTAGACCCCTTGCTATTATAGTTCCATGACACAATACTTCTGTATGCCTCAGTTTTCCATATGTAAAACAGGCATGTTACTATTAAAGTGTCCATCTTCGATGTTTACACTGTGGGTTATCTGAGAGAGAGGCTTTTCTAGAGATTTTCTAGTCTGAGCTCAGAAGTTTTAATGTTATTTTTGGTTTCTCATTCCTACTACAAAATGAACAATAAACAAAAGTATTGCTCAGTATTGTTCTTGGGATGACTGTTGCCTATAAAGACTTCTGAAGGATATTTTTTTTTGTTGTTGTTTTCTTCATGGTTTAATTGTAATTGAAACCTTTGGTTTCCTCAGGATGAATCTGAATTTAGAGACAAGCTAACTCCCATTACTATTTTTATGGAATATCGTCTGGATTACAGAACAGCTGCAGATGCAACAGGACTGCACCCTATCCTCAACCAGTTCACTCCCGCTAATATGAGCAGACAGGTATCCTCTTTACACTGTTGTGATGAGAAACCAGGACATATTTTCAGCTTTCAATACTTAATGTTCATGTTAGGACATCTGAAAAATTAAGATATCAAAATATGTATCTAGGCTTTAGTCTTTGAATTAGGGAAATATTGACAGTTATTGTGTGTTTGTCTTAATACTCTCATTCTAGGATACTCTTGTTTATCCCCATAGTTCTCTTAAGACAATGAACGTAGTTTTTCGATTTCTGCTCTTTATATAACTTTTTGCACTTATTTGTAAAGAGGACAGGGGAGATGCAACTCACGATGAACAGATTAGTCAAAGTATGGAAAGAGGAATAAGATACATAGACATCAGTCCCAGAATTGCCATGTGGCAGAATGAGGCCCAGCGCCCTCCATGTATAAAAACTCATTTGTTCTCTGCTAAAACTGGTGACGTGAAGATATCTCATAACCAGTTATTTAGAAAATGGTTTTTTTGGTGCTGAAACAGTATTATTGGAAATGCGTGTTAGAACAGATGCAGGAATTATTACAACCATATGTATTTGATTTTTGCATAGGCACATATTCTGCTGGATTGCGGTGAGGATAATATCTGCAAACCAAAGCTGGAGATTTCAGTAGAAAGGTAAATACATGAGAAAAGTATTACAGGGAAAAATAACTTCCCTACTAGAATTCTAAACCTGAAGAGCTTCTAATACTTTTGTTAAAAAGAGATGTTGAACTAAGCAGGATTCCTCAGTGTACGCAATCTAAACTCATGCTTATTTGTTGTAAGGAAAAGCCATTTTCCGCTGTATAACCCAATGTCATTAGCATTTAATGCTAATGGAGCACACACCTCCACCCCAGCCCACACCCCAAAACACAGTGTTTATTTGCTAAGATGGGCATGCAGAGCAAACATAAACCAGCCTTAGCTGCAATTGTACTGCTGTTCTGTAATTTAATGCTAGACAGAGACATGAAGATGTGAAGAGGCATGATTTTATCCAGCAAGGGGTAGAGTATGGCTCTGCTGTCATACATGTGAAAGAATTGTTGGCAATACCTTTTATTACATGTGGAAAAAATAAGTCTTAACTCATAATTCTTTTGTGAGTTTGGTTTTTTTGCTTTGTATGCCTGAAAGTCATCCCTAGTGTACTCAGAAATGTAATCTTTTTTTTTTTTTTTTTATGCTCTTGGTGCAGAGCTATAGCATACGCACGTGTATGTAGGTAGTACGGTTCACAAGCACACTAATTCATGCAATTGCTTCAGAAATATTTTAAATCTGTGCAGGTACAGTCAGGTTTCCTTGTAGCTGGTGAGATGAAAACACACTGTTTGGAAAGATACTCTTCTTGTATCAAGAACAATATTATTACAGAGGTCTTGGCTGTATTCTGTAGTTGAGCCTTCCATCGAGTTTCATTATAAATGTATGCTTGTATCTGTGCTGAGTTGGTGTGCAATTCAAAATGTACACAGAGATTTAGCTGCTCATAATTGTTTGCTCTTTGTTAAAAAAAAGGTGCCAATGATTTTGTAATTTAATGTAAAATTTACAAAAAAGATTCTTAGAAAACAGCCTATAATACTTGCCCTATTTTTATGATAATTATTGTTTTATGGTCATTATTATTATTTTTGGTTTTAAACATAGTGTAGAGCTCTCCTGTTATTCCTGAAGCATAGGTACTTACGCCTCTAGAATTCTCTAATGTCTTTTTGCAATTTCAGAATGTCTTATTTCTACAAGTTCAACCACTTTCAAACCTGAATGCAGAGCTCATTTTTATACTTGCTTTTTTAGTGACCAGAAGCAGATCTATATTGGTGATGACAATCCCTTGACGCTAATTGTCAATGCTCAGAATCAAGGAGAAGGAGCCTATGAAGCAGAACTCTTTGTCATCGTTCCACCCCAAGCAGATTTCATTGGTGTTGTTCGTAACAATGAGGTAAAATCCCAACTATTTTACTTCTTTGACTTGTCATACTTCATACTGCTATGGAAGTCTGTGGGAGAGGATCCATCAGGGGTGGTTTTTATGCTTCAATCTTTAAGCAAAGCACCGAAGAAATTGTAAAGTTCTTCCAAGCTCCAAGGCTACATAAAACCTGTCCAGATGGTTCCAGTTTAATGCAGCCTATCTATAACTTTTCAGCAGACTTTTGTTCAGGTGACCAGATGTAAAGAATGACATTCCTTAATATTTCTTTCTCTTTTGTTGCAGGCTTTAGCAAGACTGTCGTGTGCATTTAAAACAGAGAATCAAACTCGGATGGTAGTCTGTGACCTGGGAAATCCCATGAAAGCGGGAACTAAGGTAAAGTTTGGTTCAGTGGGTGTCTGGTAGCCCAAACTGGGGTGCCGTTGGCATTTTTATTGATCACAGTAGTGTTTGGGCAGGAGGTTTAGTCACAGGAATTTAAGATTACACATAGCTGACATTTAGCTGCCCACATGTTTGGTTAGTTCAGTAGTAATTGGTTTCAACTTTACAGATGAATTAAAGCCTGAAAGGAGTGTTCATGAGTTTTATGATGAAACTTAAAAGGAGTAGGTCATTAAACTGTGGAGTTACTCAACTCTGTTCCTTTGTGAGTTTGTCTTTAGATTTGTCTGATATGTATTTTTTGGTATATAATAAATAGCTAGCTCATAACATACCTTTCTCTTAGTGGAAACCTAATAGTGTTTCTTTTCTGCCTAGTTTTGTCAAGTTTGAGAGAGGTTTTTCTAGTTGAGACCTCTGCACTTCCACTAAATGTAGTTGAACTTGGAAGAATTAAAAAACTATTATTGGCACCTGGCAGATATTAAGATGATATGATATAAGTCTTATTTTCTGAATTAATAAAATCAGTCACAATTGTAAACACTTTGATCGTGCTTTTCTTTCAAGACATATTTTGTATAGATGAATAAATGCTTTCAAAGTCTATGAAGCTGATCTGTACATGGATGCTGAAGGAACTATCATGCACTAATTTAGAAACAAACCTGGGGAGCTGAATTTACAATCATTAAAGTGTGCCCTGTTCTTTAGACTACAGTACTTCTTGCAACCAATAGAGAGGCTCAGTTTTGTGTAGAAATGGCTGGAGCAAGGTGGGTGAGCATGATGTAAACCTTACATTTTTATTTTGTGGCAATGATGCATCAGCTGAAATCTACAGAGAGCATGGCACGTTTCTAGTCTTGATGAACTGGACAAGTTTTATTTTCCAGTTCTCTCTGTGTCCCCTCTTATGATCTCAAGCAATTTTGTTGTAGTATAGCAACATTAAGAAGCTTTTATCGTGTATTTTATTGTGCTTCCACTGAACCATGGTGGGTTTTTTCCTAAAGCTGTTAGCGGGCCTGCGTTTCAGCGTACACCAGCAGTCTGAAATGGATACCTCTGTGAAGTTTGAATTGCAAATCCGAAGGTACGGAAATCTATGACTATGTACCTCATCTGCTAGATAACATGCCAAGTAAATAGACTGTGCACTAAACAGCTTCACTCTGGACTAATTCTCTGGTCCTTGCCTCATAATTGTTTAAAAAAACCCCACATCTTTTAAATGAATTATGTTTTCTAAAACCAAATAAAAAAAAAAACCACATAAGATCTTTCTAAAGGAAATTGTTTGCTTAGGTAGACAGAATAACCAGATGTGCCTGAGGAGATCTTGCTGGAATCTGCTCTTTAGTTTTTAGTAATTGTGCTTTCCCTACGGTGGCTCAGGAGTTGTGTTGTGATGTTACATACGATTATTTTAAGGTTGGTTTTTTTTTTAAATACTTAGTTTATTTCTTTGAAGAAATAAATTTTATTTTCTCTGCAGTTCCAACCTGTATGACAACCTAAGTCCAGTAGCATTCTATCAGGCTGACCTCGCAATTTCAGCAGCTGTTGAAATTAGAGGGTAAGCATTGATGCTATTTTAATAAATGTTCTTTCTCAAATGAACTTTGCATGTTTGCTTCTTTATAGTCAGTGAACTTTCCTCGGGTCTGCCTAAGTTTTCAGGCAGCCTTAGGGTATTTTTTATCATAAAGAAAATATTGCTCTCCCTAGCCCCCCTTTGGCCTCTCAGATCTTAAATAACTCTAAATCACTACAAAATGAATTCCTAAAAGGAATGTTGTGCCTCTATTACTAGAGCTTTTTTAGTAAAAGAAAAAAACCAAACATTCACCCCTTATTTTTTCAGTTGCACATGTTTCTGCAGGTCACTTTCCTCCTCCATAAACTGACTAGGTTTTAATCCAAAAACCTCTGAAACCTTCTCTAAAACCAAAGTGAAAATCCTATTGGAGATAAGTTTGTAATGCCCTCACCTTCTTCAGTCTTAAGCATAGTATTAATGACTCTACTACCTCCATTACTTCTGCTACCAGAAATCTATCCTTCACACCGAAAAGCTATACATGTCTCTTACTTAGACAGTTAATTCAGACTCCGGAGTCATAATTTAAGATTTCCACTGTATTTATTATTGTGGTCAAATTTTGTTAATATCTGAGAGATCGGGGGATAACACAACTGAAAAGCATTTTATCTTCTATATTCATTATCATTTTTATATTCGTTATCATTTATAGTCACTGTTTTCAGTGTATGCCTAATTATTCTTATGTCTGTACTGATAAGTCTCTACGTAATCAATATTTCTCATTTTTGAAGTATTTCGCACTTTGTATTTTTTGGATTACATGTATGTATCTTAATTCTATTAATGGTTTACTAGGTTTAGAACAGGACAAAAATGTTTCTGAATACAAGATTCATCTTTTCATGTAGAGAAGGAAACTGATGTTTAATATACAAACGACCTAACCTCTGTTCTTTCTGGAATGATGAAAAATTTAAGATTGTATTTTAAGCATGTTGATATTTTGAGATGTTCTAGAGACATTTATGATTTCATACTTTATAATAATGACTTGTTTGCTCTGCTGTTTAGTGTGTCGTCTCCTGACCACATATTCCTTCCTATTGCAAATTGGCAGCTGAAGGAGAATCCAGAAACAGAAGATGATATTGGGCCTCTAGTTCAGCATATCTATGAGGTATGCAATTACCACTAATTTCAATTACACAGTTCTGTGATAAATTAAAAGAAACTTTTGGATGTATCTTTTCTCTGGAGTAAATTATCTTTTTCTTTTTTTTTTCATTTTGTTCTCGCATGGAAACAAAGTTTTTGGGTTTTTTTTTTAATGCCGCATCAATAATTGGTATCTGCAAGAAGGGCTGGAATGCCTGTAATTAGTGTAATTTGACCACAGGAGTGATCAAATAGAAGAGGCTGATTTTTTTTTTTTTTTTTTTTTTTTACATTGTTACACATATTTTATAGTCCTTTGAAATCTAGATAAAACATCTGAAGTAACTTGAATTCAGAAAATGACTCATGGCTGTAAATTATTCAGTATCCTCATTTGTATTCCAGCTGTTTCTGAATCATTGTTGTTAAGTCTTTTTGCTGTGAAAAAATTTAAGTATTTAAAAATTCCCTTAAAAGAATGATCACAGCTTTAATCTAGATTGTTTAATTAAACAAAACTTGCTGAGAGAGCTGTGTGAATAAGAATAGCTAAAAGTTGTTTTGGAACTTGAGACCATTTATCTAATGAAACTTATGGGTGTAGGTATTTGTGCTCAGAGTATCTTGGCTGAGACATGTACAGTGGCTGTGATTCATGCAATAGACAACAAAAAAAGTTTTCAAGGAAGAAAAACCAAATTCTTCAAGGCAAAATCTTAATGCCATACACCTTTTCTTAGAAGTAATTTTTACCGCATTACAGAAGTAATTTTAAGTTTTTCCTGTTGGGGGTCTACCAGTTTTAGGTAAAGTTGTTGATGCTGTGATGTAACTGGTTGGGGGTAGTGGCAGTATCATTTATAGCTCAAACTATATGCACATTAACAAGTAAGGTGGCATTGTTTTTATGTTTGGGTTGGTTTTTTGTTTGTTTGGGGATTGTTTTTGGTTTTTTACCTTTTAACTTTATTTTCATAATCAGCTGAGAAACAATGGTCCCAGTGCATTCAGCAAGGTGATGATGACTCTGCAGTGGCCATACAAATATAAAAACTATACACTGTTATATATTGTTCAGTATGAAATTGATGGTCCCATGAACTGCACTTCTGATATGGAAATCAATCCATTGAAAATTAAGGTAAGCAGGACTTTCTTTTTGCTTGGGTGGAATGAAGAATGTTTGTTTGTTTGTTTTTTTGTTTTAGAAACACACTAAAAATACCCAAATCCGGGCGAATAGCAAACACTGTCTGTAAGTGGTTTTCATCAATTGCTGATAAAAAAAAATGCACACTTTTGATAGCACTTGTCAATGTATATAGCAGGTGAAATAAAAGGTAGACAATAGATGTCAACTCAAAGATAGACTTGTCTTGTTTCTTTTTGGTGGTGGTGGTTTGGTTTGGTTGGGTTTTTTTACTTGAAGACTGTACTGTATGAATTCTGAGCCTACAGTAAGGGAATTACGTGGTTGTGAACAAAAATATTCCAGATGCTTCTGGACTGTATGTAAATTTTCTGGGGTTTATTTCTTGCAAGAAAAGGGTACTGTTTTTTCTATTACTAGCTTATTTATCTAGGCCATCATCCAAGTGCCACAGAGGTCAATGGGGGTATTTCAGTGGGGCTTAAAAGCATGTTATCACTGCCAGCAAAACCTGCAGTTTGCAGAGCACACAGCAGAAGAAACTGATGTTTCCTGGGTTGGACTAGACAAAGAAACACCAGATAAAAGCCAGCAAATTTGATTGAGAGTAGAGAGCTGAATACTGAGACAATTTAGAACAAGTAGTAAAAATCAGTATATTGGTTCTAGAACAATTTAAGCAAATATATGTATAAAAAGACTAAGGGAAGGTATTTGATGTATAGAACAACAAAGAACACATGTATTTTTTGATAATCTGAAAGCAACTTTAGTGAATATATAAATACAAATTTCTCATGCTTTTGCTATACCATTTGTAATAATACATTTTTTTTACAACTCTCTTGTAAGTTTTCTCATATAAAGTTGATATGTAGAGGAGAAGTAGCATGGCTCTACCTAGTCCCATATGTAAATTTGAAATTTTACAGTGGGAATTTCTAAGGGATTACTGAAATAATTTATTAAGCCTACTGTATTTTCACAAGCCCCTCCTAAAAAAGTTTTTGTGTATGTCTGTACATCACATGTACAGTAGTGTGTGCTACATCATCCCCGTGCTAGTTAAAAACTGAAATGTTGAGGAAAAATATTCTTTAAAATATTGCAAAATTGAATTATTTATTGCAGTCCAAGAGCTTTTTTTTTTTCTATACATGAAAAAGTTTTGAGTTGAAGAAGAATTAAGATACTCAAGGCTCTGTGTCAGTTCTTAGTATAAATTTGCAACAGTAAAATAGAAAAGGCAGGTGTAACATTTTATTACAGCTCTAGGTAGAGCCAGGTTCTGAAGAATAGCCAGGATAGAGAGAAACCTGATCAGTTATATTTTTTCTTGACCTTAACTTTGAAGTCTGCAAATACCTAAATGTACGAATTATTTATTATTTGGATTTCCTTGACGTATCCTAGATTTCTGCTTCTAAAGATGATGATAAGAATGAAACACTTAGCAGGGAAGATAATCGCGACCATCGTATCAGTCGAAGGGATATAACTGCCATTGAAGGAGATGTGCAGACCTTGGTAAGCTCTCAGCATTGATACGTTGATATTATTGGTTTTTTAAAAATGTAGATGGTGAGCAAAGTTCCATAAGTCACTCAAGTTTGAAGACTTCTGCTGGATGCAACCGTGTGTATTTTGTTGGCTACAAGCACGGTTAATTGCCATGAGTTTTCCTGTTGGAAGAACACATGGAGGATGGTAATGACCACTGACCAGGAACCGCCCCTCCACCCTCACACGTTTTTTTTCCTACATATGTAGATGATGTACATACCTTAAAGCTACTGCCAGCTGTTTCACCTTTGGGATCCAAGTGGCTCACTTACTATTTGTTCTGAGTGAAAACTTATGGGACACTATAAGCAATTATTCAGTCTTGGGGGTTATTTAATATATCAAATAGTTTATGATGCTTTGCCAGGAAAAAAAGGACAATAGAGTATGCATATGAGTAAAGTAATGCCATTAATGACTTTTCATATAATTTCATATTTGGAATATCTTTCCTATTTTTATATGCAGGGCTGTGGAACTGCTGATTGTTTAAAGATAGTCTGTCAAGTTGGCCACCTGGAAAGGGGAAAGAGTGCAATATTGTATTTAAAATCCCGCCTTTGGGCTCAAACTTTCATGAATGTGAGTGACTGTGAATATTCTGTCCCTGTTTCTGAAACATAAAAAGGGATTTTTGTATCCATGTGCAATACTGATCTTGTTTTTTCTTACACAGAAAGAAAATCAGAATCACTCCTATTCTCTCAAATCGTCTGCTTCTTTCAATGTTATAGAGTTCCCCTATAAGAACATTTCCTTTGAAGATATCCACAATTCTACAGTAGTAAGTCATTTACATCTAGCTTGAGTTACCACATATAATAACTTTGAAATCAATAGAAAAACAATGATTGTTAAGTAGATTTTTTTGTGGCTTGGTATAATCCTAATTGTATTAGATATTTAAATCATATATTAATTTCAGTTCTAAATATACAATTGAAGGTAAAAAAAAAATTTTGTCCCAAAGCTAGAGATAACAGTATTTGTAGCTTTATTTAAAAACTTAACTGCAAATGAAAAAAATCGTGGTGAACAGTCCTAATGTACTTACTAATGTCACTGTTGTTATAGAAATATTTTACTTGAAAATTATCTTCTACTGTAGCAGCACTTAGAGCTTGAATAGCGGATCTTTATTATATTATGGAGTACTATGTGAACGTGGAACAAAAAGGCCATCTGTGCCCTAGAGGGTTCCAAACAGAAAGAAGACAATGCGCAAACAGAAAGGAAGATATAAGCCATTTATTTGGGCTGCCAAATTAGAAGTTTTTGATAGGCACTACAGATAAAAGATATTAAGAAAGGGGCTGAAAAGGATTGTAACTGATTAATTTTTGAATATGGTTTCTAATGCCTATTACTAACTGTTTTTCCTCTCCTAAGCCCTGTAGAATTTATTTTTGTTTCGAAAAATACTGCCTTTTAAGAAAAAAAGGAAAAGCCCGTAATGGTTTTTTCTCCAATTCCGAAATATTTCCAGATTCCTACAGTTTTACTGAAAATCATCAAGCATTACCGAATACATGTTGCCATGGTATCACTGATGCAAAAAAACCCAAACCAACCAAAAAAACCCCACAACTCCCCCCCCCACCACCACCCCCCC
>WTSP01021210.1:8439-37462 GCA_025331215.1 Actenoides lindsayi | reverse complement strand
AAGATTCAAAAATTCCCTTGGAGTAAATTAAGGTGAAATGACACCAAATGGCTGATCAATTTGTTAATTTTATTGGAAACAAGAAGCATTGTAGGTGGTTTGGAAAACTTGGGTCTCTAATTCCTTAAAGATAAAAAAGTTCCCAAGGGCAGAAGAAAGAAAAGGACAAAGGGAGAAAAGAGTGAGCTATCACCACCCTTGGTTCCAGGAACGTCTTGCAGAACCAGTCCAGATCTTGTGTTCTTTCGTGGTGGATGCCCACTGATCAGTATACCACTGTCCTTTCTATACACACAGGACATGGGTGGACTGGCCACAGCTGTGTAAGGAAGAAATTAACTGAGGAAAAGACATGTCCCACCTTGGCAGAACTTCTGTCCTGCTATAGTTAACTTTGTTATCTTCAAGGAGCAGGCCTCACCTTGGGCCAGGGGGGAGCAGGGTCCTTGCTGCTTTTCACACCTTCCCCCTCCAGGCAGGCCTTTCTCATTCTCCTCCCAGGTCATGATGTTATCTCATCAGCACTAAAGGTTTGAGACTTTAGCCCTTTAAGGAGCAGTCAGGCTCCTACAGCACCGCATCTCAGTGAAGCCAATAACTTCACAGCCCTGTAGTCACCAGCACTTCTGTGACTCCTCTGGTTTGTCCCCCATGCTCTGTGCATTTGCAGAGCTGCATTTGAGGGGTTGGGCCCCCACTGAAGTTGACTCACTGGCTGGAATGATAACTGGCTGGAATCTATTATCTTGCACTTCAGGTGCTCTCTTGCCTGCCTGTGATCCTTCCCCAGGCCCAGGCCATCTATTTCTGCACTGGCCTCAAAGTGGGGTGGATTGAGGATCTCCTCCCCCAGCATCTCTAGTTTAAATCCCTCTTTACCAAACTGGCAAAAGTGTGGCCAAAGATGCTCTCTTTGTTCTCTGAGAAATGGAGCCCATCAGCACCAGGAGACCAGATTTCTCAAAGTGAGTTCCATGGTCCAAATAGCCAAAGCATTCCTGACCATTTATTGATTTTCCCAATTCAGTTGGCCCCTTCAGCCTCCTTCTCTCTGACTGGGAGGACTGATGAAAAGACTGCCTGCACCCTTGAGTCCTTCACCACTGCTCCCAGGGCTCTGTAGTCCCTCTTGATACTCTAAGAACTGATTATGGCTTCTGAATTGCTGAGATTTATCATCATTGCTGTTGACAGGCATCATGAGCTGTGAATAACTCCTGGATGCTCTGAGCCCAATTTGCATTTGCATTAAGTATACCTGAAGCCATTTTGTCAGCATTTTTTTTTTTCCTATGGACATTCAGTACATACATGCTCAATTTGTCACCATGTGCTGCCAAAGTGGTGGAAATAGGCACATAAATCAAGTTTATGGGCTCCAAAATTCATTCAGATTTTTCACTGTGTCAGAAGCAATGTGGACTGACACATGCAGTAACTCCCTGATTAAAAATAATAATTAAGAGTATAACGTAGTTTGTCTTCACTCACCTCTGGAATTTTCTCAGAGACGAAAGAAAAAAAGGGAGTCAAATTGCTCCAAAGATTAAATAAAAAAACCCACAAATGACTTCCTTATTCAAGTGCTTATGTCTGTTACATTGTTGGGTATAATCTTCTCAT
Source organism: Actenoides lindsayi (assembly GCA_025331215.1). Classification (NCBI taxonomy): domain Eukaryota; kingdom Metazoa; phylum Chordata; class Aves; order Coraciiformes; family Alcedinidae; genus Actenoides; species Actenoides lindsayi. The sequence goes on along the minus strand of WTSP01021210.1, from coordinate 35,839 downwards.
CCTAAACACAGTGACCCTGTTTGCAGTGGAAAAGTCTGATCCTTGATCATTAGTTCAGAGGTAGTTTGGGGCGAGTGGTCTTCCTCCATTTTGTAGATCTCTTGCTGTGCAAGAGGGCAGTCTCGGAAACAAAAATGTAAGACATTTTGTTTCAGATTTCCAGGCTGAGATATTCTCCCAGATCCTCATGCACCCTGGCATGGCAAGATGTCAGGCCACTGATGCAAATTTAAGACATCTGTAAAATACTCTGTCTTCAGATTCTCCCACCTCCTAGGCAGAATAAGGCAGATGTTAATCCAAAGCCAATTTCAGTGTTGTTCTATGAATACTACTAATTTCAAAGCCCATAAAGCTGCTAGTAAGTGATGCCAGTACTGCCAGGAGAACACAGTATGTTTGATGATACTTTCTACTGTAAGTCCAAGCAAAATCAGGTACAGCCTCTGTGAAAGTTCCTCTCTGTCTCTAGAGAGCAGTGATTTAGACTGAAGGTCAGATGGGATCACACTGCAGTGCAGTAGCAGCCTGTGTGCATGCATTTAGCTGATGGAAATGTGAGATAATCTGTTATTATCTTGGCCTGTAACAAAAGGACATTACACAGTGTTGTTCTTATCACAAGCAGAGTGTGTTCTCTGACATTCACAGTAGCTTGGCTTATTCTCAGTGATTTCATACAGATGTTGGCAATTAATATCATTCAATCTTGCGCTCAATCTCGGAAACAGCAAGAGGGCTTGATCAGTTGTTGATGATTTGTGCAGGGTCCAGTTCACACTATCCAGGCTTCTGGCATGGCTGTTCTTATTAGTATTACTTTGATAAGGAAAACACTATTAAATTAAGAACAAAATGCTGAAAGTGTGCCACCTGTGATACAGCCATGATGTACCCTGTCTCCAAAACTCATCAGAATAGAAAGATAGCATGGAAATGCAGTTGTGGAAGACATCGGCACAAGGAAATGTGACTCAGATTGTCCAAATGTGTGAAAAATAAAGTAAAAGACACCGGGGGTTAGAGGGGCAAAAGAGACAAATACTATTTCTCCACAGTAACATGAGGTTATGCCCGCTGCTAATAGAGCAAGGCCTATCCAGCTAGCTTCTCCAAAGTCATGGGACAAAACCCCCAAAACAAAACAACAAAAACAACAACAACTGAACAAACAAACAAGAGAAAAAAAACCCACACAACCCCCAACCCCCAAAAAGAACACATACACACAAAAAAAAACCAAAACCAAAGAAACCAACACAAACCAAACCAAACAAACAAAGCAACAAACCCCAAACAAAAGAAAAGAACCCAATCAACCAACTAACCAACTAAAAAAAAAAATAACCAGGAATTATTTCATAAGGAAGAAAAGTCTCAAACGAAACTCAGAGAAATATCTGAGATGTCCAGACTAGCCTTACAAGGCAGTCTCACATCATACACAGCCAATGCAGTAGTCTGTGTCTCTCTCCCTTCTACATTTGGTACATGTGCCCTTGTCCAGAGTTACCACAGCTACAGACTCAACTGCATTTTCGCAATGAGTCCCATCTAATATTTGAGATTTTCTGAAAACAGCCTGTGGATGGGTCAACTTTGTCTCAGGGACTGCACCAGATCAGGTCTGACTCGAGGTTGAGAAGTGGAAGAAGAGTAATGCAAAAATGCTACCTGAGCAAATGTGGTTTTGGAGCAAGACTCCCAGTAGTGCAAAAGGGAGGGCATGTTTTCTGAGGTGCAGGAAATGCTCACAGTATGGTGTTGGTCTGATATGGCAAATAATTTCACTTTGTGCTGGTTTGCTGTCACAACAGGTAAAATTCTGCATTGTTCAGGCTGATAATGGTCTTTTATTATTTCAATCAATAATTCATTCTTGAGAGCTCTATAAATGTTATCTACTTTAGTCTCACTTCACCTCAGAAGACATTTCTTCAGCTTTATGGAGTTTGGATTCATGACCCTTATTTGCTTCAGATGCATAGGGATTTTTTTTCTCTGCATTTTGCCCTCAACTACAAAGCTCTCCTTCCTGAGACCACAGAGGGTCATGAGCAAAGAGCAAACAAGATCATGCAATATTTATCACACCTGCATTTCTTCTGGTGTGCTCTAATGGTTTTGCCTGTTAACTGTAACTGGACACTTGCATCCCTCTGTGTGCAGACCATAATCCCTGACTGCTGGGAGCGAGAAACACCCAGAGTAATGCTATACCACCTCAGCTACTGGGACCATTTAATTTCCAAGGCCAGTGTTAGGTAAATAATAAATGCAGGTGCTTGTTTCTACAGGGGCTGAGAATCCTTCTTATGGCCTTGGAATCATCTTCACAGAAACATCACCTTGTTTTTCTGTGCTCCTGGTAGCCTCTGAGCAGGTGCATGGAAGGAGCAGCAGAAAGTGGTCCTGCAGAAGATAGATGATGACAGCTAGCAAGGTGTGGGGAGAATAAAGGCTATGCCATTCCACTGTAAATGGAGGAGAGGAAATGTACCCATAACTAACACTGCCTTGGCTGAAAAATGGCTACAGAGCACAGTTGTTAAAAGTCACATATAAGCTGTTGGTCTTTTATCATTGCCAGAGGAGCTGGCAAGCCCCAAAGTGCAGAAGGGGAGGAGCTGAATGGGATGTCTATAAGGATATGATGGCAGTGTTGGTTAATTGTTTCAGAGATGACAACAGAGCCCACAGCCACATGAGGAGGGATCCTGAAGCACACACCGATAGTTGCATGTCCATCAGCTGTCCCCACATAGGGCTGTGCTCATTGTTGATTGTCTGTAGGTAGCTCTTCCCTGTTGCTCTCATCCATCGCTGTGGAGGTCAGTGGAGGATGCAGTCAGTGCTGTGACATGCAGCAAGGTTAGCCTCTCAGAGCCAGCATCATGCCAGGGGCAAAAGCTCCCGGCATGGTGGGGTAAGGTAGCTTGTGAAGCCAAAGCTCACAGTTTCATCCCTGGGAGTCTCACTTCCTTTGTGTGTGCTGTTAAAACTGGTAAAACAGTTCCATCATCAAACTGTCTCCCTGTGGACTGCTCTCCAATGATGGATGTAACCCCGAAGTTCATTCTGAGCCTGTCTCAACTCCTCTTGTTTCTGCTTTGGTACACGCTTGCCTCCTACACCTAACACAAGGTGTCAAAGATGCCCTGCCCAGAAAACCAGGGGTTTAATTGCCTCAGTAAATCTCATGAGCACATCCAGATTTCCATTAGTTGACAGTATCTCATCAGTCATTGCAGAAAAATCAGTATGGGACAGTGATGAGGGTTCAGAAGTCTGTGACTTAAGTGGTGGCTTGTTATGGAAAAACCAAGATTACTTGGTGAAAGTTAGATCCAGAGTTTCCATTAATTGCCAGCTGGAAAAAAATGGTGATTGTTCTCTGAATTGCAGAAATACCTAAACTGCAGATGGGTCAGATAAGGCCTAAAACTTGTAACTTCATGTGAACAACATTAACCTTTGCCAGCTGTACATGAACCACATTAACCTTTGACAGCTGTACAGAAAGGAGCTGCACACAGAGCAGTGATATGTGATCATGTTATCATTGCTTTCAGGAAAAAAAAGTGAGAAATGTTGTGTTGAAATAAAAAATGGCTTTTGAGAGAAGATAGAAGATTTCTGTTGTCATGAGTATACATCAGGTTTGAGTCATAAAGTCACCAAGACAATGCTTCTCTGTCCTGGAGTTGGGTTCTCAAAGGAGCAACAGGCAAACATAAGCATCTGTAGGTGGTAGGCTCTGTAGTAAAATCAACAGACAAGGGCAGAGCACAGGAACACTAGGGAGACCACAACACAGAGACAAAAGCCCCTGCCACCACAGAAGAAAAGCCTGCAGTGATATGAGCATCCACAGTTCTGCGAGGTGCTCTGGTGACAGTCACTGCCTGGATCATGTCAGAGGTTAAAAGGCATGTCTAGGAGCAAAAATTACTTGAGGGTAACTTCTGTCACTGCTCAATCACATCAGGGCACATGATCTTAGAGGTGAAGGTAGGGTTTAATTCATTTACAAAGTGCATAAATCCAAATAGTTGTGCAATCTTACCATGGTAATAAGGAAAGCTGCAGCCTGTGCAAACATAATATGTTGCTATCATCTCTTCTGTCCCACAAGCACAGTAAGTACAACACTCAGTTTGAGTCATGAGGTCACCAAGCCAATGCATCTGAAGCAAAGTTATCTCTAGGGTAAGTTCTTTTTCTTGTGCCAAAACACATCCCTTCCCCAATTCCGTGGCTACTCAGCCAATGAAGTTGTTAAACTGAGCATCACATCACAGCTGCTGGTTTGCTTCACCTTTACCACTGAACCGTCCATCCCAATTCATCTATTGCCATTTTTTTCCTTTTTTCCCACTTATATACCAGCATCCTTCCACTTTCCCTTTTTAGATCCACTTTGCAACCCCCTTCAGTTTAGTCTCCAGGGTTAATTCCCTCTGAGTAGTATCAGACTATCACCCTTGCACCTACAGGATAAATTGTGTTGAAACTCTAACATATAGGAAAAAAAAAAAAAGAAACAAAGAAAAAAAAAAGAAAAAAAAAAAAAAGGAAACATAACCCTACTGAACCATAAACTCAACAGGAACATGACATAGTCATTGGGAATACAGTAGGCTGGATCCTAGCATCAGTGGTCCTGTGTACAACAGGGCTGAATCCAATACTATGAAAGTGTCAGAGAATTGGAATAAATAAAAGGAAAACCAGACCTCCCTTTATACTTTTTAGAGGAAGTGTTCATTCTCCCATCTTTTGAGCTACCTCCCACCATGCAAACTGAAGAAAAGAGAAGGCTGAATGCTCTTGCCTTTCTCTGGTCAAGACTCAGGTAAGCCCTCCAAAACAGATCCTTTAATTGAAAAAAGGAATTCAGGGAAATACTGTGCTCACAGGACTAAATTACACATATATGTGTGCATATACATACATACAACTGTGCATGCCTCTCCATGTTGGTGCAGGCCTAAGACCTGAAGATTTTTATCACAAGGTGTTTAGTGTGACCCAACAAGTGCCAGGTGACATTGTTCTAAATCTGATGTTTAAAACAGCTGTCATGGATTGCCCTGGTGTAAATGACATTGGAGCATTGCCACCCCAGCCAGCCCATCAGCCTCCAGCAAGGGCATTGAGACAAGAAAGTGCAGTTCAGCATTCAGACCAAGCTGGCTTCATTGTCAGCCTCTCCTTTTTTTAGTGAAAGCTAATGCAGCACAAATGTAACATATTCTAAAGGAACATAATGAAAATGTGTAAATTCTGCTTAGACAAAATAGTTGTTCTTGAATTGGACAAAGGTCAGTCATTTAAACCATTGTTACAGCAGCCAGCAAATACATTCCTGGTGATTTAAAGGTGAATGCAAGGCACTGAGGGCAAGCACTTTCCTGAAATGAGCTAAACTACATCTGTAGTCACAAAATTATCTGCCATCCTGTGAATTTTGTGAGGTACATGTTAGACATGTTAGACACTATGCCCAGAGACAGAATTGCAAACTGAAATGCCAGCTGCAAAGCATAGATTTTCGTAAGGAGATTGAGCTGTCCATAACCTTGTGTGTACCACATTTCCAGATATCAGACATAGCATTTTCAGTGTGCCTTTTGGCCTCTTATCACAGAAGACTGGCCCTTCTTTTAGACCAAGTCATTACAGATTAAAAAAAGACGTGATTTAAAAATTGTGTCATTGAATCAGTGAAAAACTCCTGAACGGACACTGTGAAAAAGATGTTAAGATTCCTTAGACCCACAAAATCAAAATGAGCTGAAACCCTGTTTTACTTTGAATCCTTTTTTTCCTGGGTTTTCTCTGTGCTGAGCACTCAAAGGGCCTGATCCATGAATAGGGTGCCCCTCTGTGTGGTAGATAATAAAACAAACCATAAGTTAAACTCCTCCTTTCACATAATAAGCCATGATTTCCTCCAGCCCAAAAAACTTCTGCATTTCAGATGTGTTTCAGGATGTCAGACAACCAAACACACCATGCATTTACATCTTTTCTTCAGTTTTATTCTCATCACTATGGAAGAAAGACCAGGGTACAACTCCTGTCCCAGCTGTGGGACACCATAGTGCTCTGCTCAGGACAAAGTTCCTTACAACAGGACTGCCTTGCTAAGGAAAGGTGTTTCTTTGGTTGGCATTTTAACAAGCACCTTCACCAAGAAGCACCATTCTGCCTCTGAGCAGAAGACTTGAGTGCTGATGCTTGGGTCTGACACAGTTTAGCTGATTTAGAATTATAGTAGCTCCATTACAGTAGTGGTGTTCAACTTGTTTTTCATTTCCAAAGTTTCCAGTTTTTCTGACAGAGGCAGAAATCTACATCCAGCAAGTGAAAGCCTTTAGCAATAGGTTTCTTCTACCGATTTATTTTCTGCTGGTCTAGCAGGCTAGAAACCACCAGCTCAGTGTAGAGTAGCACACAAAGCACAACCTGAAATTACTGGCAAATGGAACAGTGAAAGTGCACTGAGAGTGAAACTCTCCAAACGTGCAAAGTTTAACAGAATTCAGTGAAGAGGCAGGTTGAAAACAAACCCGAAAATTCACACTGCTGAATCACCTTCAGGGGACTGAATGGAGAAAAGGTCAAAGTTTCTGTCTCGGTTGGTTCATGCTCACGGTAGTTTCCCACACATGTTTCTTTACCTTTCATTTCTGGGATCTCAGTACAAGAGAGACATGAACATACTGGAGACAGTCCAGCAAGATGGTGAATGGCCTGGAGCATCACATCTATAAAGAAAGTATGAGAGAGCTGGGACTATTTAGCCTGAAGAACAACAGGCTCAGGGGGGATCTTATCAATGTGTACAAATAATACCTGCAGGGGCTTATGAAGAGGACAGAGCCTCTCTTTACAGCAGTGCCCAGTGACAACACAAGAGGCAATGAGCACAGACTCAAACATGGGAGATTCAGATTGAACATCAGGAAATACCTTTTCACTGTGAGAGTGACTCAGCACTGGTGCAGGTTACCCAGAAAGGTGGTGAAGTCTCCAGCCTTGGAGATATTAAAAAAACATGGTCTTCAGCAACTGGCTCTAGGTGGCCCTGCTTGGGCAGGGGGGTTGGACCAGGTGACCTCCAGGAGTCCCTTCCAACCTCAACCCTTCTCTGTAAATACCCATTAAGGTGGAAGAATCTAAAGCTTGAGTCCATGGACAGTCAAGTAATATTGCCCACACAGCAAACTGCATTGCTGAGAGGATGTGCCACTGATTTTGTGAGAAGAGTGTACGAAAGACCTAAGTTATCACCTGTCTGAACTCTTTATTACACCTTGATGAAATACAGGTATATGAGCTGCCAATGCAGAGATGAACATGAAAAGGCACCATTGCTGGAGAAGAGTTGTACATGAGATGTTGCTGTGCTGAGTGATGTCAGGTCCTGGACACCCTGCCATCCTCGAGGCCAGAGGAGTCAAGCCATACCAGAACAGGACAGTCAAGAAGTAACTGGTCCACTGACTCCATGCTTTTAGAACATATCAGGCCCTCTGGAATAAGCAGGGTAGATGAGGGTACAAGCCTACATCTCAGCACCTCACTTAGATCATAGGCCAGGTGAGTTGCTGTGAAACAAAACAAAGGGAAGTTGTGAATGAAGTGGTGATTAGGACTAATACACATAGAGCAAGTGGGAATAAGAAGTTGATGTATCAGTTAAGGGAATCTGGGAGTTTTCCAGCTACCATGGCCCCTACCTACCTGAAATGGCATGGTGTCGTGGAAGGGTTTCCATAACGTGGGTAGCCTAAAGGCAAACTAAACAAAGGTCCCACTCTGTGCTGGTGTCAGGCAGTGCTTTATGGGGAATAAGTAATCTCTGAACTGTTCCCATACCCATGGAAGAACCAGCACATCTGTGAAGATCAAAGAGAACAGAAAGAAAAAGAGGAGTGAGAAATGAAAAGAGGTGGAAATCAGTGCTCAGTGACGTATTCAAATAGATGCACAGGAACTGTGCAAGCTACTTTAGGGAAACCAGAGTCAGCTTTCAACTTTTATTTCCTCTTCTTTCTCCCATTGTTCTTTATAGGCAACTCTGCAGCCTGAGTTGCAAGGGGACAAGGGAGATTCTCCAGGGAGCCCCAGTACAGGGTTGGACAATACTATTTCAAAGTAGGTGATGTGACAGAATAACCATTGTCCTGCACCCTGCCTTTGAGCAGTCTCTCCAGTGTGGGTTACCCATGGGTGGGAAAATGGGGGCTGTTGTGGCAGGGGGACTGCACAGCTACACAGAGGGCACCACCACCCCAGTTACCACTGCTCCTCAAATCCCTGCAAGCAAGAGGAAAATAGAGACCCATCAAGACTTTTACCCTTTCCTCTGCTGAGACTACGGGCCCATCAGAGTACAGCAGCCTCCTCACCTGTGCTTCGCATAGAGGAGGTGAGGGGAGCAAGGTAGCCCTGAGCACATCTGGTTTGTAATCTTATATCAGATATTTGCCTGTGCTCAGGAACATACATGCTCATTGACATGAGCAAATATAGAATCATAAAATCATAGAATTGTCAGGGTTGGAAGGGACCTTAAAGATCATCTAGTTCCAACCTCCCTGCCATGGTCAGGGACACCTCCTACTAGAGCAGGTTGCTCAGAGCCCCATCCAGCCTGGTCTTAAAAACTTCCAAGGATGGGGCTTCCACCACCTCTCTGGGCAACAAATGTACTCTTTCCAATGTCTATTGTGCATAGCTACTGAGCCTCCACTGAAACTTGGTACTAAACTTTAGAATGGAAAGAGTTGAGACAACTTGGCAAAAATTTAATTATCCTTTTATATCAGCCACTAATCACAAGGACTTCATTGTCAGATAATTTGCAGCACTAAGAAGAGATGAAGCTCTTCTTAGAGATGTATTTTACATGAATAGTGCTTTGTCTGTCCTTAAAATACCCCAAATTAAATACCTAAATATAAGTATACATATGCATTTTGGCTTTACATAAAGTTAGAAAGTATATTCTCTCCAGAATTTTAAGATGTTGAACTATCAGGTGACATGAAATAGACTTAAAATTCAGAATAAACATTACAACATAGGAAGAAGAAATAAAAATAAAATTTAAAAGTCAGAGAAAAGTGGTAAATCTAGTCCAAGAGTAGAAGGCAGAAACCAGAATGTATCTCTCACTGACAAGCTGGGGTAGAGCTCTCAGGAACAGATGGCAGTGGTGAGTGTTCTCAAGTCCTGTTGCATTTCTAAGCACTTCCAGCACCTCTCTGCAGATGAGTCAGTAAATCTGAGACCATGCTGGACACATGAAAAGACTAATCTCTGAAGGCCAGGCCAGGGGACAACCAGCTGATTTTGTTTGTAATTACAAAACACCACATGACCCAAACTCCAGTATTTTTGTTCAATCAAAACTGTGAACACACAGGATGAAGTCCTAGTACATCCAAAATACGAAGAATTAGTTCAGGGAGACAAACGCACATGTCCTCTAGCACATGACACCACCATGTGATGATGTGTGACACCACACAGTGTCACAGACACTGTACCTCTGTATCAGCTGGGTGATAAGCCAAGGCTGCCAAAGGTGGCAGCTCTTCCTCCCTCTCCTGCCAGGTGGTCAGTACCTTCTGCTGTGCATGGTGCCCACAGACATTTGGGGCAGAGCCAGGACCCTGGCCCCACTGGGAGGAGTGGCTTCCAGCCATCCTGGGTTGCATTAAGAAAACTGTGTCCGGCAGTTCTAGGGATGTTCTCCTCCCCCTCTACTCTGCCCTAGTGAGACCACACCACAAAACTGTGTCCAGTTTTGGGCTCCCCAGTTTAAAAGAGACAAGGATCTACTGGAGAGAGTCCAGTGGAAAGCTGCAAGGAGGATTAAGGGACTTGAGCATCTCCCCTATGAAGAAAGGCTGAGAGAACTGGGGCTGTTTAGTATTGAGAGGAGAAGACTGAGAGGGGATCTTGTTAATGTCTATAAATATCTGAGGCATGAGTATCAAATGGAAGGAGCCAATCTCTTTTCTGTAGTGCCCAGCAATAGGACAGGTATAAACCTGAGCACAGAAGGTTCCACCTCATCGTGAGGAGAAACGACTTTACTGTGAGGGAGACAGAGCACTGGAACAGGCTGCCCAGAGAGGTTGTGGAGTCTCCTCTGGAGACTTTCAAACACATCCACCTGGATGTGTTACTCTGTGGCCTGCCCTGGGTGATCCTGTTTTGGCAGTGGGGTTGGACTCAATGATCTCTAGAGGTGCCTTCCAACCCCCAACATTTTATGATGCTGTGATTGTGTCCACCTGGCCTCACAGCACAGAAGCTTCTGAGCACCCTTAGAAAGCCTCACCAATAAAAAAACCCCAAACTATTTTTTTCATGATTTACTGGAAAGCATGATAAGACCAAGACAGAAGGTCTGGTAGTCAGTAGTAAAAGGACCCAAAGGTTTTGCATTCTGGCTTCTCCCTCCTCCTCAGCAGAGCACAGTGAAGGGTTGCACTGTGGGAAGTGTTTGCCGTGCTCTCTCCGGACAGCTTTGCCAACCCTGCAAGATCCACCATCTGAGCATTACTCCTACCCCTTGCACTGGTCATCCGTAGCAGCCCGTGAGCAGATCTCCATTGTGTTTCTGGAGTTGCAATTTTTTTTCCACTTTGTAAGTCAAAAAGCTGACTGTATCTAGCTACATTTTTCCAGATACGCTTTAACTCCTCAGGGCCAGAAAGTTATCCTAAATACTTTGCCTTGGACCTTTTGGAGGGACATGAGTGAAACAGTGAATTTTAAAACTTCTGGAAAATAGCAATTTCACCAACTCCTCCCCAAAAGAAGTAGGCTTTTTTCTTTCTCTTTTTAAGTGAAAAAGATCGTTAAATTACTCACCTCAGTGGAACTTTAGGCATGTTTATTATTTCACAGGAAGAAATCCTGGGAAGAAAAGCCACGAGAAGGCTAAGGTACTTCCTCTCTTACTAACCCACAAAACCCCAACTGCGCTTTGATATGCAGATAAAAATACTAGAACTCCATTTCTATACTAAGGCATCTCAAGCTACCACCATTATGACGGTTGCACCACTGGAAAATTGCACCACCTACACATTTTTTCATAGCTATTGCATACAACCAAACCATAATGCATAGAAGGAGTATATCTGAGTGGCTTGCAAAGCTGTGCTAATGCAGCAAAGTGCAGGCTGCCTGTCTGTCTCCATACTGCCCATCCAGTGCTGCAGAGACCATCCTGCAAACCAAAACTAGGCTGTTTGATGCATCCTCTCTTCTGCCTGCCTGAAGCGATCTAGTCTGCGGCGAGCTGTCAAGACAAAATGACCTTCTATCACCATTTGCAGCACAAAGTAAAGGGCAAAGTAATAGGGCAGCTAAAACTGTCAACAGTGTGACTATTTGCAGTCCAGGAGAGAAGGGAGCAAGAAGCCCCAAGATCTGCCTGCAGCATGCCCAGGTTTTCCTGCTGGTAAATGCTGAACAAAATCCACAATGCAACCACAGCCAGAGATATTTTGGGTCAACACATGGCTTTTCTCCATAGGTTTTTTATGAAATACCCCTCTGCCACATGCAATTGTTAAGCAGTATTCCATAGGCTTGTCTCAGGTCATAGCCATGCTTCACTATGCAGGAGTTTCCTTTCACACTGCAGTTCAAAGGTTTTAGATGGATCTGATTACATGTAAAAGTTTCAGGATTCTGCAGCTTTTTGTGCTTTTTGTTGTTGTTGTTGTTTTGGGGGGTTTTTTTGTGCATTTGTAGGAACATTTCTTTGAAACAATTTCCTTGTAAGATTATCTCAGCTTGAGGAATCATGCCGTAGATTGCATCCATGTTTATATATCCTGCTTACTTCTTGTTATAATCCTTGCACAAAGCTGTCATTTATGCCTTCCCATAGTGTAAAACTGCAGTAGAATGAGCATTTCAAGACAAATGGAACTAAAGTCATAGACGCGCAGGCTGCTTCCTTTTCTTAGGCAGACTGCTTTTGCTTTTCTTTCTTCCCCTTTTCCTTTCTACTCTATGCAGTAAGGTACCACTCAGTGCTGCTAGAGAAATGGAAATCCAGCAGGCAACAGTGGTGACCAGCCGTGGTCTTGAATCAATTTACATCAGCCAGGCTCACTGCTCTTTTATGCTGGAGCCTTAGATCCGAGCTCTTCCTCCTTTCTTGGGCATTTGTAGCGGATGGGATCTGAGCTTAGCCAGTTTGCTTTTCTGTGCAGCTAAGCCAGCAGAGAAGCTCTGTGACAGCCTGTAGCAAGCTCAACAGTGAGCAGCACATAGTCACCCAGGGCAAACAGGCCAATGTCACGGGGGCTGGAATACCTATTACGATGTTTGTAGCCCCCTTTGATAATGTTTAGAAGGCAATGTCAGGGATGGGCCAGTAACCCACCAGCAGAAGGGCTGTACCACAACATTGCCACCAGGGTAGTACTCAGCCAGCAAATGCAGCTGGTTGTGGGACACTGCTCATATGCACATGAATTTGCTGGGCTTGAATGCTCTCATGGTAATTGACAGGTTACCAGGATGTGAGGTGTTGCCCTCCAGATGCCAGCCCAATAGACATCTTGGAAAAAACATACCCAGGAGACATTTGCTTCACACTGCCCTACCTGATCTCCAGGCTATGGTCAGACGTGGTCTCTCTTAGTGCTGATAACATCCCATTTCCTCTGACATCTGCAAATAGGTTTTGCTCTTCAAAATACAAGTCTATAATGTTCAAGAAGTCTTGCAAGCTGATCAGCAGCTTCAGAGAGGTGTGAACCTTCTCCCTAGACATGGGAATTAAAGACAGTTGACAATTCTCTGGATACACACAGATCTTTAGAGGAATTGGGTTTGAACAAAACAGCTGTGGACTGGATGAACTCTGATAGGCATTGCTATTTTCCATCCAGACTGCAAGGAGGACATGTGTAATGTGTACGAAATAAAAGCAGCTGGGCAGAGGATGTAGAATGTCATTCATGTGCTTCCCCTTAACGGCAGCACTGCTAGGTCTTGCAAACCTCACTCTCTTTAGTATGCTTTGGAAAGCCCCATTTTATTTTATATTTTTTTTTTGTGGAAATACCATGACCTTCTTCCTTTTTGAAAAACAAGAAAAACAGACCTTTGTGGTTTCCAGTGTGTGCCAGTTGTATATCTAGCACTGCTGTGATTTCTCTGAAATGAATCAGACATGGCAAAGGCTGTGCAACAACATGACATTGTTTGTTGCAAGGAGAGATCACTTGTTTCCCCTGCCTGGCCTCACAAGAGAGACCTCTAAAAGCATGAAAAAATGAAGAGTCCTTTGATTATGGTGACTAACCAACAGACTTAGTCTCCTTGGTAGGAGATTGTCCATTCAGTGAGACCCCGGGAGAGTGGACAGTTGTTTTGGGGCTTATGCTGTACCACAAAAGGGGCCTCGAGCAGTGCAGCACTGCGGGTGGATATTAAGGCTTTAAGGCTTTCAGAGGCCCCTGTTTTGTGTCCCCAGATGATTTGAGGTATCAATAGGGCAGCTGTTGGCACAGAATAAGGAACAGGATACTCTTTGATACAGAGGTAGAGGTTGATCCCAGCATTTAGCCCCAGGATCTTAACTCCTGCATGACTACAAGGCAGTTGCCCCTGTCCACAGCCCAGACTTAGCAACATTTTTAAGCAACAGCTCATCTCACGGGAGTTGCCCACGCTTCCCCCAGGCTGCTCCATACCTCCTGAAGGTGATGCCTGGCCCAGACAAGGACACATGACACCCCCTAAGGCAGGATCAGTGTTGCCCAGGCTGTGGGGAAGCCAGTGCTGCACTGGCACCTCTTAGGTGGCAAAGGGACTCTCAAAGCAGCAGTTTCTTGGACAAATGGAAACTTAATTAAACAATCCTGCCCCAAGGGAACAGTGGAGCTGGCAGCACCTCTTGCACAGGCAGCACCAGCCCTACAGGTGGACCATGCTAACTCTGTCACTTACTTCTGCTTCTTTGTACTTTCTCCTCCAGTGTGAGAGCACAGCTGTAAAATCCATACCCTGGGCCACAGCAGTCTCCACCTGTACAACATGGCAAGGGAAAATGGGCTACGCTGACTACTTGCTTTCAGTTGCATCATTAATGGAATGGGACCATGCAGAGAGCCACTCATCTCCATTTCCCATGCAGCAACAGCTCGGGCAGTGTTGAGTGAGGACTCATCAGGATATCCTTCCAAATTACTTCCTCCTAACCCCAGGAAGGGGAAGAGGCGCACACGATTTTGGGGGTGAGAAAACAGTCCTCCCAGATCCATCCACTCTCATTGCCCTTCTCTGAACTTGCTGTAAAGCTTGCTCCCCTTGATTTTGCCTGCAGATACTACCTGTTGCAGTAGGATATTTGCAGCTTGCTGTGCATATGACATGTCATTCATCCTGGTTCTCTCAGAAGAGCCAGATAGTTGCACCACCTCTAAGCTGTGGAGTTATTTCCACAGCAGGGGCCTGATCCCAGCACCCAGATGAGTCTGTCTGTTGTCAGTGGTGGGAGATGCACTCATGGACAGCAGTCTCCTTTGCTCTGAAATCAGGCAGGATGAATACATTAAAACAGCAGAAGGCATACTCAGACCTACCCCTGGCTAGTCCAACTGGAACTGTTGACAGGTTTGCACAACCTGTCTCTGAGATTTCTCACTTTCCAGGTTACACAAGGCTTACACTATAGTTCAACACTGAAGTGGCACACCTCAAGGAATGGCTATTTGCCTTGGGCTGCTGAAGCCACGCACCCCACTACCTGGTCAGCAGTGCCCATGTTCCCCAGCACTGCAATGGCCATGGCTACCACACATCCTACAGGCTTTACTCCCCTGGGTTAGCTTTTGTCCACCCAAACTCAGCTCTCAGCCAGACTGTAGACCCAACAACAGGGTTGTGCTCTTGGCGGAATGGGAAAATGGCTGGTAATGAGAAAAACAATGGTACACTGTGTTGCTAGAGTAGACTTTCAGAAAACCTTCCTGTATTAAATAGCTATTCAGCTATCAAAGAAATAATGCAAGAAACAGGCAAAGAAACAGTGTTATTTGCACAACTCATAAAATTCCAAAAGCTAATTCAAAATAATTTTATGGGGATTACCAGTAAATACCCAGAATAAAGATAATACTAAAGACAGCCTAGAACAAAACCAACAGGGTATGTGGCACTGGTTAAAAACACTCAGTTTCAGTCTGCCTCTGCTCAGATCACAGCTCTGAGGTTGTTAGGAGCAACCACGTGGGTCACAGTGATGTGCAGTGGAGACTGTGAGTCTTCATGGCATTTACTTATGCACTGATGAAGCCTGAAGCATGGTCCCCACTCTCACATGGTGCAGCCACCTCTGCGGGCACACAGCAAATACCACAGCACTGTTTTCTCACTGTCCCTTGTCCCAGGCATGAATGCAGTACCACAGGAAGTACATAGGCATTTGACACATGTTTCCAAAGGAAAAACATGTTCATCTTGCCCCGTGGCAATGTCCAGGGGCTTCATCCAACTTCATCAGCATATGTCACTTTCTGTGCAATGTTTTGGAGGGGGGGGCAGCCACAAAAATTTGGTCTCCTTTGTGAGCAGGCAGCATGGCCTGAAAGGGCAAGTTCAAGGTACACACACAATGACTTAAATCTGGAGAAGGCATCTGCAAACACAGAGACCTGAGAAATGCTAGTGTCAGCAAAGGTGTTTATTAGGAAAGAACAGTTATACCTAAGACAGACAAATTTCAAATAACACTGCTGGCAAATACCAGTATAACCATTAGAACAAGACACAGGAAGGACACGTGTACTGTCTCATGAATCATGACATCAGTCACATCAGAATAAAGAAGGTGGAAGATACCAGATTTCAAACTGACAGCATTTTATATTTTTCCCCTCTCTTTTGCACTGGAACAAATAAAGATGGTGATCAAACCAGCACTGTGCCTGGTACGTTAATAACAAAGCTTCTCAGGAATAGGATGTACCATCTTGTGGAAAAATTCAAGGCAGAGATCTATGTATTTGCTTGTATTTCTGTAATATGTGGTACCCTGCTGAAAGAGTACTTTTGTTTGAACAAAAGGTCTTTCTAGCAAGTAGGAATGCAAACACCTCCAGACAGCAGACAGGAAAGCATGCACATCAAAAATGTTTTTATTTACTAAAATAGAAGTGTTACATATTTAACAGAAAATAAAGGGGAGGAGGCTTATTAAGAGCACATTGTTGTTCAGCTTTTTTTCTATTTACATGCACAAACAAGAATGCCTGATGTTTATTTAAAATTACATAAAATATATCCTCCTAAAGAGCTGATAAGAAAGTCAATATATGTAGTTTGAAAGTTAATATGCTGTGTATAAACACAATATGCACATAGTTAATGTTGCTCAGCTAGCTTAAAGCTAACCCTAATCCAATATGCAACTCAAATTTCCACAGCTTAATACATTTTCTGACTAAGCTACATGCTTTAATGGCCATTCATAAAACCTAAATCACTTAGCCCAACATCCAAAAACCAGCATGTGCACTGAAATCCAGGCTAAGCCATTAAAGACATAGTGTCTGAGGGTGTGAACCTGTTGCAGCTTGTACGGCTGCTGGTGCTGGCTGCTGTGCCTCCCCACTCCTGCCTGCCAACAGACCCTTCACTGAACTCTTCTGCCCCTAATGCAACAGGCAAAAGTCCCCTCTTCCCCCCATGTCTCCCCAAACTCAACCTTGACTACTACTTCTGCTTTGTGACTGGATTTAGTTTTCTGAGACATCTTTGCAGAGGGCTTAGCAATCACTGCAGCCAGCACAACAGAGGGGCATTCAGAAACTGTTCATCCTCTATGGCCTCTGCCCATATGCACCTGTGCCTTGAAGCTGAAAGATGCTCAAATTTCTGCTGCTAAGGGTCTGTTACAAGACACACCTACAATTTACAGTCTTTTCAAGTTCAGGAACCCACACCCTGCACCTCAGCCCACTGGAGGACCAACAGGCATGTTTGGCCAAAACAAGAGTTACACTTCTCAAGGACATGTGATAGGTGCTGCACACAGAGCAACTCTTTACACCAGCTTTCTGAATGCCAGGATATTCAGACAAAAGCACAAGGCAGAAGGCACCCAGACAGCAGCAGAACCCTCTGGTTTATTCCTCAACTTGCCTTCCTCACTGCACGGAAGGAAGCATATTCCCGTATTTATTCTCTATTTATGAGGACATCATCAACTTCCATAGAGTGAGAAGCTCAAAACCATTCACAGGCTAGAGAGCAGAAAATAATTCTGTGATGTTGAGAGTAGTAAACTGACTAATTCCACGGTGTTTTTTTAGAGGCGAAAGCTACTGGGTTTGGAGGTGGATGAAAGGTGTTAGTGAAAAGGGTCTCCTCTAGTCTTTAAGATACTTTAGGATGTGGTCTGCATTTAGACTTAATTAACAGCAGGAAATGCTACTTACACAGTGCAAAAATGGCACAACTTTGTGGCTAGCAAGCGGGCCCGTGTGGTCCTGCAAAACAGCTATCACGCCATTTGAAGGGCAACTTTCCCTCACATACCTGTAGCACTTTTTACCCACTGGCTCTGTGTGTACACAGCCTCTGTGCATAACTCTGCCACTGGGTTTATGCTATTCCACTGAGACTCTATGAAAACAAGCCTTGAGACAGATCCTATGTGCAAGTGCAGTCTTTCCTGCTTTACAGACTTGGTTTTATTACTTCCTATGTCGACAAAAATGGGCCCACTGTTCAACAGCAACAGACTGCCTGAGGCAGAAATGCACCAGATTCCCTGATAATCGCAGATGAGAGGACTGGAAATGCCACATTTCACTTCTGGTGCTCATTTCAGCTTAATGAAGTCATCTCTTTAACCATCACCTGCTGCATACAAAACAAATCCGTTTGACAGGCAAAGCACAAAAATGTTACGTGCTTGTGTTCTGGCTGCACAAAGACTGTCCTTATAAAGGTACCACTGTATGTCAAATATGACTGTTTACTATCAGAGTTAGCATATTGCTGATGCATTACGATGAGATCATTGTTTGTGTCAGTTGCCATACAGGCAAAATATACTTTATGTTCACATGCAGTCATCATTGACCATGTGCTACACAACTCAGCTTAATTATCATTATCATTGTAGGAGGATGTCTGAAACACATCAACATTTTAAGCCTGTGCTGATTCAATATCTGAAACTAAGAGGGTTCTCACTCCATACCACAGGGTTAGACATGTTGTACTGACAGGACAATGCTCCTTCCAGCATCTGGCAGCCCCTTCTCCCTCCCCAGTATGCTGTCTGCAGGTCTCAGTGCATCAGCAGGTCACACGACATCGCCAGGGATCCTTCACAGTAGGGAAAATCACCAGAAGCAGTTTCAAGAGTAACCATTACCTCAAATAAAGCATGTGGCTGCAGACACCCCAAACTTGGGGAGATCCAGATCTATCTGCTCCAGCTGTAGATCCCTCCCCACACAGCCAACAGGCGGAGAGTGAGAATGCCATCCTTATCCTACAAGTCATCTGCAGGACTTTCACGCAACAGAATACATGGGGAGCCAAAATGCGAAGGTCTCGGAGTGGTCTGTAACCAAGAGACAATAGCTGCAAGTTTTCATGTCTTGATACTCAGCTGCAGGGTGGGCAGCAACCCCTGCTGGCTTCCTTTCCTCCTTTGCCAACCACATGACCAAGCCCTAAAACAGGTCTTGCCAAAATCCTCATATAATTCAAGGGAAACAAACCAATTCTAGAGTTAGCCTTGAGGAACACTTCAGGGGTCTCAGCCTCTTTCAAAGCAAGAACCCTGCAAAACTTTACTACAGTTTCACCTCTGTGTTACACTTCCTTATTACCCACCATGTTGCAAAAGCACCCAAAAGCCAGTGAAACTGAGCAGAAAGGAAGCAAGTGACAGAAGTATGTGACTTGCTCAGATTTTGCAAGGCTGCCAGCTTAAGGAAGAAGAATCTCTAAATTCTCCCTCAGTGAGTAGTTACTGAGATCACCCAAAAGGCTAGGTGATTCACAGAATTATTAAGATTGGAAAAGACCTCCAAGATCATCAAGTGCAACAGTCTAATAAAATACTGTTAAAGCTTTTAAGTCCAGGGAAAAAAAACCCTGCTTTTTTGTTGTTGTTGAGCTTTCCTTTGCTTACTGAGAGATGAAATGAAGCTCGATACTAGCCCCAGTGGCTCATGATTTATTTATTTTGAGCTGCTGGCTTTTTATATTTGAGAAACGTTATTTTACCTATTTGATCCACCTACAGAAGAGGCTTGTCAAATTCAAGGCTTCTCACAAGATTTTGCTATTAGTACACAATTATATGTGAGTTAATATATAAAAATTTATGCATATATAAATTTATATAATGGTATGTATGATCAAGAAGAAAAATAATTATGCATCCTGATAGAATCCCTCAAAGGCTTCATAGTTCCTCCATATTTTCTCCTTTCCACAGGATTAAGGGGTCACTTTTGAACGAGTTACTGCATTTTACATAGGTACTGTATGGGTCTTCTGTTGTCAGAGAAAGGAAGGAGCCATTGCCACCAAAATTAAGTTACTGTTGAATATGTAAAAATAACACTCTTTTAGGCAACAGGCAAACCTTGAAAGATGAAAAGCTTTTCATCGTACCAGTAAGGGACAATTTGCAGGGCTTTATATTCACTTGAGCTCACTGCAACCCTGAGAGCAGATCTAAGTGTAACATGGGCCCAGAGGATGCAAAGCCCAAGTCAAGAACAATAACTCACTTCATGTCAAAGCCCAGTGAAGAGATTTCTTTTGACAGCTCCTTTTTCATGCTCCCAGTGAGCTTACTGGCTTCCTGCACAGGCACATGAGCCTGACCTCTCCCATTCACCCCCAAAATGGCCACAAATAAAATGGCCATTAATTCCAGCTGGCACATGGGTCTGGCTGAGGCCCTTCCTTCCTGTCAGCAACACGGAAAAAGAGCTGGGGGGATGTGTGGCAGGATGAGGCAGAAACAAGCAGCAATCCACAAACTTGCATTGCAAGTTGTCTGCTTTACGCCTCTTACACACCAACATTTATCTAAAACACTTAGAGCTGATTAAGATCAAGAAAAGGAAGCATATTCTCTCTTTAGATGTACAAACCACACTTAAGTGGCAGCCCACTTTTTACCTGACAAGAATTTAAGAAATAAAGTATTCCAAAAGCTGTGTTGGGAGAGTACTGGAAATACTAATATTTTATTTTTTTTTATTTTTTTTTAACTGTCTCTTAGTTTACAGGAATATGCTAATTGTTATTTTAACCTACATTAAGTGTGAAGACAAGCATCACAAACATCTTCCACTGAAAAGCCTAGTTAGACACTCTTCTTTCCATATACAGACTGCAGGGTTTCAGTGTAGTCAGAAGAACATTTAGAACACACTACCCTAAAACTGCTTTTAAAAAAGAAACACTTCGGACACAACCATGCAAGATTATATAGCTCAACACTGACAAAGCCTTAGGATCCATGAGACTGGCAGCTTTGCTTGTAGTTGAACAAGATGGAGTGGAAGGCAAAACAAGACACTAGTCTACATGTAGGCTTTTAACTGAAAACAGTCAGCTGTCAACAGAAGCTGCTACAAAAAGGAAACATTTACAGCAAAGATCTGCAATATAGTCAATGGCAACTGTTCACATGAAACAGGTACCCAGACTCTTTAACACAGACTGGACTGAAGTGCTTCATTAAGCTTTGCTTCCTTACTGAAAGGTTCCAACTCCAAAGACCTGATAGTAAGCAGTGAATGCAGAATGTGGGGAATAAAAATTACCACTTTTTCTCAACTGATAGTTGGCACTAGAGATTTGTTTGTGCTGTGCATAAGAGGCAACAACCTTTAAAACAGCCCAACTTTAAATGTTTGGTAGCTACAGGATACACAAAGCCAGTGAGGTTTGGTTCTGTGGGGTTTTTGGGGTTGTGTATCATTGTGGGTTTGTTATTTTGGGGTTTTGTTTGCTTGTTCTTTGATTAAGAGCACATCCCAGAACACGGATTTGAGTTACAGTGCAGTTCTACAACACTAAGACAGGAATTGTACATGCCTTCTCCAAAGCCAACATGAAGGTGGAGATAACTCTCCTGGTGGAAGTTCTCATCTGCCCCGACAGGCAGCACTTCCTGTTATAGGGCAGTTCTGTCACAGAATTTAGTTTAAGAGCTAAGAAAACACTTATCTAAACCTGCACATTTACACTAAATATCAAAGTAGTAAACCCATACAATGTAATCTGACAGAAACTTTGGTTTATGCATTCTCAGACCCAAAAACTGGATTAAATTTGAAATTATTGCTATTCTATACATGGCCATTCTCTCTTCCAAGTGTTATTATTTAGACAAAGCTGAAGAGTATTTAAGCTGAAGTCCCTTTGCGTAACTGTAAAAACTTTATCTATTGCCATACAAGACTTTACACTTCCTTAGCCTGCACAGCCAGAACTAGTGTCACAGCTGTTGGGGGACAAGTTCAACCCAAGAATCGATGGAGCTCAAATCCACCTTGAAATTAGATGACCAGAAATTACATATGAGGATTAAAACAATCCTTTAAGATGAATGAAACAGTTTTCAGAAGTGATATATACGAAAGCAGATGGTTAGGAGGAGACAAACTTTTCCTGTTGACAAAACAGACAGAGGAAGTACAGGTAGTCAGTAGTCAGTATCAGGAGACAGAAGAGTGGCAATGAAAGAAATTCAAGTGGAAAAGATTTCATCTGAAAGCACAGAATAAAATAAAAAATTACTTAAGAGCAGGGAGGAAAATAACGGGAAAGGGGATTTAGGTATTGTGCTGTGTGGCTGCAAATCTATCAGGCATAAAATACACTCACAAATACTTAAGTTTCTATAACTAGTTTTCAAGTGATTCCAGTGGTGTTTGTTTCTGCAATGCCTCCCAGATTCCAACAACTCTTATTACACACACAGTCTCGTATTAAATTTTGCATGAAGACCTCATTAGGTGTTTGGGAAGAGATGAGTAAAAGACAAGTCAGTTGACAGTGGAAGTACAGAGTCCCTTCTTGGTAGAGTACCTTGAAGCAAAGTATCAATGTTATTCCTCAATTTCAACATGTTTTGTGGCAAAGATACCCATCTCTAAAATCTGAATTTAGGTTGACTAGCTACAATAGATATAGAAATATCTGCTCAGTTGTGAGCTCTTTTATAGGCTGAAGTTATTCTAAAAAAAACTAAAAACAGCTCAGAATCAGAATTAGGCACCTGTGAGTTAATTTCAACAAAATATAGAATCCAAACCAGATGGTCCAGGTAAAAAAAAAAAATTTCAAAAGAAAGGCACATCCATTTAATGCTGTGAAGATTAATTAGACATAAAATCTACCAAAACTCTCACAAATACTTAAAGCCATCATGTTACAGTATCATTGAACAAAGGGAAAAAAACCACCCATATTCCAAACATTGTATTCAAAATTTATTTTTAAATAACAGAAAAAACCAAACAAGACAATGATTTTAAATAAACATGGTATATTCTACACATCTGTAGATCACCACAACTTTACATTAGCCATTTCAAACTTTTAGTTCTGTTGCAGCATCTTCAACATTTAACAGCTTTGTCTTCCATTTCATAATCAACCAAACAATAGCCCAGTGAAACTATTTGCTTGAGTGAAGCTTTATTTTTCATGACCAAAAATGGCTCTACTAATACAAAAGCATTTGTTTAACAAGTATCCCCACCTAATATTTTTAAAAATGAAGTCTGTTCAGCCTTTTTTTGGTTCTGTTCCATTGCCTGCATAGAAATCAGCATAAAGCTAAGTTGCAAGCTAAGCTTCACTTTAGCAGTGCAATGAATGTCATCAAGCTTCATGAAACAAAGATATAAACGTTGTCAGCAAAATTCAACTATATAAAAACAATATTTAAACTAGAATGTTTTTGTGGGTCACAACTAGACTAGCTTTCAGAGTACAACCTTCCTCAGGAAAAATGTTTCTTCCTGATTCACATGAAAGAATGAAGCATGCAACAAAAGCCTTTGTTCATACAGAAATGCCAATTAAAAGAGTTCCGTGGTATCTTAAGGCAAAAGAAATATTAAAGTGAATGAAGCATTTTGGCCCAGAGTGTGTTTTAGGACACATACATACACATTACACTTGTGTAGCATATGACAGGTAAGGGAGGTGCTCAGTAAGGTAAAAATGTCCATTTTTATAAATACATGTAATTATTGCTAATATGCTACACGTTACCATTCAACTTTCAAAGCTGCTTTGTTGGCATTAGCCTTGTAATTAGCAGCTTGCATTCATGGTGACAAGGCTATTCCACATGAAGAAAAGTAAAGCAGCATAAATACAACTACGAAAACAAAAGGCTTATGCAACTTCCCTCTCTAGCTTTGCTGTGTTTAATTAAAAACTGTTCAAAAGAAAGCAAGTCCAGTTCACCACAAATTAGGAAGTCTCACAATGAGGTTGGAAAACAACCTACAGGGAGCAGAATGGGGAAAACCACAGCATGCATTATAATCTAGTCCTTTTAGTCATACCACTGGAATACAAAAGTCCAATTTGAAGGCTAGACTAACAGTAGAAGGCAAAAAGCCAAGAGTAGACTTAATCTGATGTATAAATCAAGATTACAATTTTAATCAGTAACAGCAAACTTACCTGGCCCTTTAATATATTCACAATACCTACTGCAATTGTATACTTAATTATGACTAGTATAGGTATGTATGTTCATTTGTAAAAGATATTAAATACCTGCATCATAAAGTTACATTCTTAAGACATTGTGTAAGAAAATAGCTCATGTGTGAAATGTTTCTGAAATGTATTTCTGCTCCCTTCTATCCCCCACTATGTCCCCCACACACAGACACCCACCCATGAAAGCATTCACTCACGGGGTAAAACAAACACCCCTTAAAAAAAAGGATGGAAATATTCAAGGGGACCAGCTTGGCTAGTTACAGCACAGTGCTTAACAAGGTTCAAGACAGAACCAGATCAGAGTTGGCCAAAAGATGCCCACAACACATGCCAGAACAGCAATTCCTTCCAACTCACTATCAAACTCAGTCCACTTTTGGTTCATTGCAATGACTGAAGTATTTCATATGTATATACAAACACAAGACTCCAGCTTTACTTTAGTTTGTTTTTGCAAAGCATTTTTATCTTTCCTTTTTTTTTTTTTTTTTTTTTCCTGCAGCAACTACAAGAGGTAGGCATAAAGCATTTAAAAGCTTCTTTTCCAAGGTCCTGTTACTATCTCAGTTTGGTGGAGTAGAAGCAATCATCTGTCTTTTTATTTTACTAGATACAGCCTTGTACAATCCAGCTGGAAAATACCTATATGAACTCTGGATTTGCTAGGTAGCAGACCATGGAGTAAGAAGCTGTTCATATCCAGGAGGATACTTTCGTTTTTCTAAAGAGTTTACTGCAGAGCATTCGATACAAAGTAGATGTCAAGACCAATTCCCTCCATTTCTGTTTGTACACAGGAGCAAGGTATCATTTGGCCAAGACTACAGGTGTATTTTCACAGATGCAAGTGCCATGCAAAAATAAATTAAAGAACAGATACCAAAACATACTAGTAATAAAACTACTGAAGGTAGATTTTCTTAAAAGTATTTATATAAACAATTTATAATACTTTTCTTCCCCCCCTTCTCTTTATGACATTCACAGTTAAAAGTTGTGGCTATACATCAAGAATTTCTTCCGCAGTGCCTCCACAACGTAATCTGTAGCGTCCTGTCCTCCAGCTAATAGTGGGGTCCCACAAAGCAGATAGGAAAATATATATTGTCATGGATTCTCTGATGAACCAAGCTACTGCATAATCAAGTTTTGAAAAACACAGAGCACCACCCTAGGAATATAAAAAAAAACAAGTATTTAAACATGGTGACAATTCATAAGAAACTTTAAAGTAATTTAAAATATTTGTTTCACAGATAAA
The DNA here is from genome assembly GCA_025331215.1 of Actenoides lindsayi. NCBI lineage: Eukaryota > Metazoa > Chordata > Aves > Coraciiformes > Alcedinidae > Actenoides > Actenoides lindsayi. The sequence continues at coordinate 10,785 of WTSP01021210.1, read as the reverse complement.
TCTATCCTAAAACTTATTATACAGATTTATACATCAACAGCCTATTTTTTTTTCAGAAGCCAAGAACATTTTCCTGCTCAGGATATGATTACCCATATTAGACATGAAGAACTGGCAGAATGACCCAGGTGGTCTGTATGGACTTGCATGTAGAGCAAGAGGCAAAAGCGTGACAATTTTACTTCTTCCTTTTTGAAGCTTTCTAAAACTGTGTTCAAGCAGACGCTGGGCTTCGGCCACAGACCCCAGAAGAGCAGCAGCTAGACAGAACGCTCCTGTGCATCACCAAAGGAGAGAAGCTCAAATAAACAAGCCTTTGGCCTACTGAGTAAGAAAAGTGGGAGTAAGGAAAGTGGTTACAGCCTCTCTATTTTCTGCTTCTTTGAGAATTCCAGCTATATACAGAGCTGGAAATCAAAGAGGCTTCAGAAGACTAAGAGTGGGCACAAAGCTCTTTTACATGCTCACATGGTGAGGAAAGTGATCAGAAAGGTGACTGTTAACTGACCCTCTGGAATGCCACAGAATCAACGCAAGTTCTAGCCTTTTTTAATTTATTTTTTAAATTTTCAGTATGTGCTTAGACTACCAAAAGAGTCTTTTTCAGTCTAATGAGACCAGTATCATAAGTTTGAATTCACAAGTAATTAATTATTGATCAGATTTGAGTGGAATATGGCCACAGCAGAAAACAGTATAAATAGTTCCTACAGCAACACAACAAACGTTGTTTTGATCTGTGAAATATTCCTGTACTAAGGTTTTTTGAGGCCTGTTTCTAGTGATGGGAGTATTTTATTTTTAGAAGTAGGCTTCAGTTGCCCTGTATTTCTTCCTTGTATCTAGACTAAATCTACCTTTTTAGTGTAAAACCATTGCACCGTGTCCTATCACAACAGGCCCTAATAAAAAAAAAAAAAGTAAAATCTATCCCCATCTTTCTTATAGGTCCCCTTTAAGTACTGAAAGGGCACAAAGTCTCTCCAGAACCTTCTCTTCTCCAGGCTGAACCACCCTAACTCACTCAGCCTGTCTTCACAGGAGAGGTGTTCCAGCCCTTATATTATTTTAGTGGCCCTCTCCTGACCCTTATGAGATTCACATGAGCCTACTTCTCAGGCTTGTCCAGGTCCCGCTGTCTCTCAAGCATGTCAACTTCACCACTCAGCTTGATGTCATCTGCAAACATGCTGAGGGTACATTTAAGCCCACTGTCAATGTTATTGATGAAGATATTAAAAGGCACTGGTCCCAGTATGGACCCCTAAGGGACAGCAATCATCACCAGTCTCCATCTGGACATCAAGCTGTTGACCACTACTCTCTGGATGGAACCATTTCCTCATACACTGAGCAGTTCACCCATCAAATCCATGTATCTCCAACGCAGACAGAAGGATGTTGCTGGGGACCATGTCAAAGGCCTTGCAGAAGTCCAGACAAACATCCATTGCTTTTCCCTTGCCCGATGATGTAGTCACTCCATCATAGGAGGCCACTAGGTTGGTCAGGCCTTGGTGAACCAACACTGACTGTGTCAAACCACCTCCCTGTCTTCCATGTACCTCAGCACAGCTTCCAGGGAGGAACTGTTCTGTGATCTTGCCAGGCGCAGAGGTGAGGCTGACAGGCTGTAGTTCCCAGGGTCCTCCTTTCTACCCTTTTTAAAAATGGGTGCAAAGTTTCCCTTCTTCCAGTCATCATGGACTTCACCTGACTGCCAGAACTTTTCAAATGTCATGGAGAATGGACTTGGCAACTACATCAGCCAATTCCCTTGGGACTCTGGGATGCACTTCATCAGGTCCCACAGACTTTGGTATGTTCAGGTACCTCAGGTGGTCATGAACCTCATCTCCTCTTACAGTGGGAGAGACTTTGCACCTGTGGTCCCCATCTTGTGGTCCATCCACTCAGGACGTGTGATTAGAGAGACTGCCTGTGAAGACTAAGGCAAAAAGCTGAGTACCTCAGACTTCTCTTCATCTGTTATAACCACCTTGCCAGTCTTGCTAGTCAAGAAGGTGGGTTTCTTTGACCTTCCTTCTTTGGCTGACATACCTGTAGAAGCCCTTCTTACTATTCTTTGCATCCCTTGCCAAGTTCAGCTCCCACCACACCTTGGCCTTCCTGACCCCATCCCTAAGCAACTGGGCAGTGCCCCTTTACTCTTCCTGGGATACCTGTCCCTGCTTCCACTGCCTGTGCATCTCCTTCTTGCCCTTTAGTTTGACCAGCAGGTCTCTACTCAGCCATGCTGGTCTCTTGCCTTCCTCTCCTGGTTTCTTACACCTGGGGATCGAGAGCTCTTGTGCTCTGCAGAAAGTGTCTGTAAAGATCTGCCAG
>WTSP01021209.1:48104-134533 GCA_025331215.1 Actenoides lindsayi | reverse complement strand
TATTTCAGTTCCAAGCCAACAGAGCAATATTAACATTCTCACAGGGGTGTGCAAGTAAAAGTAATCACTAAGAACATTGAGAGAATATCAGTAACTGTCATTCAGGGGAAGGTCTTGCCCTGAAGCGTCTTTTGTTCCAGGAGGAGATTCTTCTCACCCTGCGGAGACCTGAGCACGCAAGAAGTTCTCCCTCGGCGCTCCGTCAGCTGTTAAACGTTTGCACTAAATTAGGGCAAAGAGAGTAAAGAAAGGAGCCCCCCCCGGCCCCCGCTGCCGTGCGAGGCTGGGTCTGGCCTCAGAAGGGAGCGGGCAGGGCGCACGTAGCGCGGCCGAGGACCCCTCCAAACGCACCAGTGTGCGGGCGAGACCTTCTGGCTTTGGTTGTCGGAATGGCTGGAATGAAACAATGGAGAAAATGGGCAATTATCTCGGGAAAACATAATGCGCTGAGATTGTAATTGAGCCATTAAAATTGGCCTAGTGCAGGACTCGGTGGTTCAGTTTACCACTGCTAACTTTAAATGCTAAAAAGACACTTGACTCAGGAGGCTCTTCATGCTAATCACCTCTTCTAGCTAATGGAGAAAGGTTCTTAAAACCAGCTGGGATTAATCCAAGTCTATTAGAAAGATCACAGTTCTTCAGTCCCTAAGAATAATTTGTCCCTGGCATCACATTTAATAATTAATTTTAAAAGGTGGGGGAGGGGAAAGAAAAGAAAACCCATTGCAAACGGCATAATGTCACTAGCACCCTCAGTACAGTGTTGAAGAAAAAATAGCAATCTGGCTGTCAGCAGATCAGTGACACAAACTCCTCTAGGAAGCAGCATGACTGAGAGGGCAAGGATCAGACCAAAGACACTGGTCTCAGAAGCACAGTTCAAAGCCAGCAGGGATATTGCTGGTATGGCAGACTTGGGGAAGACACTAGAAGGGCAAATTTATATTTTATTTTAATTTCATATCCCCCCTGTTTTCATATAACAAAAGATAAAGGAGGCATAACACTTACTATGCACTGAACCGCTGTCAGGATTTTGATTTAAAGTCTTCCTGATCTGTATAAGACCAGGTGTGTACTTAGATTTCTGGTTACCATGGTGGAAAAAAAAAACAACCCATGAATGCTAGATGGAAATTTCTAGACGTTAAGACTGATTAGAGACAGATTGACATGGAAAGGTTAATGCACCTGCCAAGGTCCGGTGCAGAAAGTGAACCTTTCCTGGCTGAATCACACTGCAAGTGCAAAGTCCCAAACTGTGTTGCACAGTTGCAAATACTGGCAGTTTTATTCGAGGGAATGGTATTTTGAGGAAGAGCTAATTTGTGTTGCTTAGCAAATACAAAGACCTAGCAACAAATAAAGTTGTCTGAAGCACAAAGTCTGCTTATGTAAGCATTTCTCCAGTCTAATATACAGATGCACACACAATGCACAAGAAGAAAGACATTATGAATAAATATTTGAAATTTGTTATGGCTTCTAGACTTAACATACCAGCGAAAAAATCATGGTGAAAGCTGAACAACCTCTAATTATGGACTCTTCTTGCAGATATTTTCTTCTATGAGTAGAAATCAATTGCATTTTAGAAAAATCAGTAATTTCTATCGTATTAACATGCAGAATGTAGATTAGTTACCCCTGAACATGAGGGTTAACTTCATAAAGTGATCCTTCCTTTAACTGGGCCCAACAGATTCTGCAGTTGTCTTAATCAAACAACTAAAACACTCCAAATAATTTCATCTTCAGAAATAGCTTTGCCAAAGTATGAGAGCATGAACCTGTAATTTTCTTTCCTATTTTTCAGGTTATAGTAATGAACTCAGAAGCAAAGCAAGGCTACAGCATATTGTGAGTTGTTCCACCTTACTTGGGGCACACACAAGCCTTTGCCATGCCATTCTCTCAGGGGACTCTGCTTGGATATCCACTGTGCTTTTAAAAATATCTCTGCCTATTTTCAGTGGTGGATTTTTTTTATTTCTTTTCTTTTTTTCTTTTTGCTTGTTTTACTTAAGTTACCCAATAGGAAATATTTTTGATAAAAGAATATAGCAGCCACCACAGTTCAGGCAGGAATACTGCTAAATGGAACAGGATGAATAAACCCAGGAGCATATACACAGCTTATAAGGTCCCAGGCCTGAGGAGGGGGCATGCTCCATACCCTATTATGTCATTAATCCTCTGTTCCATCACCTTAGGAACTGTGTGGATGAATAGTGCTTCATCCCATATGCTAAATAAACAAAGATGGTGGGCAGGAAGTGTCCTGATTCTGCAGGAGAAAGTGATACAAGTCAACACATTGCCCTACTCAGAGAGGAGCATTTCAGATACTTTGAAACCAGACATGTCTGAATGAGTTTGATATAAATTTTTGAAAAATTCAGGTCAGTGCATGATAAAAGGCAGCTCCCAAAATCCATTGTGCAGCCTGTGACTCCCCATAAATACAAAGCTTATGAATTTACACCAGGCTAGTTTTGAACTCAGGGTCAAATTCATGGTGGTAGGGCCTCTGAAGAACCCCAAACCTGATAGGCATGATAGAGTTTCAAAGTGGGTATGTGAAACACCAAGGAGATTTTCATCAAACTCCAGTAAGTACAGTTTGGATGCAACAAGGTCAAGCTGCTTTTCAAACCTTTCCAAGCATCCAGTATCAGTGGTAAAGCTTACAAGAAAATCGCACGGAGGAAAGGAGTTTGTGTCAAGAGCCACATTTTATCACTGTCAAAAAGATTAAATCCTCCAAGATCATGCTTGTCAAAGTAATTTTCTGCAAAGTTTGGGCAGATTGAGGTAAATTTTAGCCTATTGCAAATGGGAGTGAAATGTTCAACTAAATACGTTCTTTGGGCAAAAAAAGACGAAATTAATAGTACTAATGAGAATTAACATGAAGAGCTATACTTCCAGCTGTGTTGTGAGATTTTGGCAAATTATGCCAAAAGCAGTCCTGCTGCCCAGAATTCCTGTTAATTTACAAAGCAGCAAAGAGATTGTTCAAACATGACATGATATCCAAGATACTATTTTAGCTCAAGAGTGATGAAGGAAAGTTCAGCACAAAATAATTGCTGGTCAGTTAGTAGCTCTACTTTGAGGAAAACATGATGTCTGCAGGCATAATTACCAAATATGCCGTAGAAGGTGTGAAACAACACCAAACTCAGAGTGGTGGAACAACCCAAGCCATGCCCACTCAAGCACTGCCCTTGTTAACAAGTTAATCTTTACGTCCAACTTTGGCATGGTCTGTGAGAGATAATGTTTTAGTGTTTTAGTGACATGTAGACTCACCTGCATATGGTGTCCCGGACCTTTGCACTTCTTAGAATTCTGGAAATGCGTAGACAAAGAATAGTTGGCTTCATGTCATAAATATGCAAAGACAGACTGTGGAAAGTACCCAGGTTCTGAATCAACCCTGTTCGAAAACAACAGAAATAATAGTTAAGAAATGTCAACTGAGAACCCCCTCTGACTTCTGACAATTTCTGTCAAACTGCAGGCAGTGGCACTGCTGAGCCTTTGTAAGGATTACTGCTTGTGCACTTAGTGCAGCACTTTGTGCCTGCAGATTAGTGACAAGTGTTTGAAGGTTTCAGGGGAGACTGAAAATGTTACTGGAAGAAACATTTGCATTGACATTTTTTTACCTACATATGAAAAGCCCAGGCTGTCATGAATGAAGGTTTGATTATTGGACAGGAACACCAGTTGGGCAACTTAGTGGTGATCATGACACAGACAATATGTATACACCCACCTGTACAGCTTGCAACATACCTAGAAATACTGCCTACAGAGGAAATTCCAATGATAGATGAAGGACTCTGCAGAAGGTGGGCCAAGCAGACAGGTTTTTGTGGGTTTTTTTAATGAGTTTTCCAGCTTCTAACACTCCATCAACTGATGCTATCTACTGCTTTATAGCAGGGGAGAGCCATCCTGGTTTTTGAGTTTTAAAGTCATTGCAACTTACAGTTGGCAAGCATAACTTTCCAGTCAGCAGAGTAAACAATTACTTACAACACAAAATTATATTTCTAGCATGTAGCAAAATACAGTAAGAATGTTTGATCACAAGTTTTCAAGCACTACAAGGAGACGTTTAATGCAAAACATGCCATTACTCTCAATTATTAAGCCTCTCATCCATAGCACAATAGCACTCCTGTTTTCATTGTAAAGTTCTTTCTCCAGCAATCCCCATCTTTCTAAATTGTCATGTCATGTATGGGAACTTTCCATATATGAACTTTCCAAAGGTGTTCAAAAGAAGTCTCTAAAGTAATTTGAAGATCTAAACCAGTTAACATTCTTCTATTCTTAGTAAACTGACTTATTTCTAGCTCATGGTCAGTTGCTCTAGTATTCTATTGGTACCGCATGTGTAATAAATACTGGCTGAAGAGCAATTAACAAATATCAGAAGTTGTTTTCCTAACTGCTTACAGTGAACCAGGCATGTAACCATTGTCACAGACTAATTATCAGCCTCTTCTTTAAAATTTGTCCTTATTTAAACTACAAATTAAACTAAAATTAAAAAAAACCCAGAAACTGTTTTAATTAACTCATGAAGAATTAAATAGTTGGCAACTTCATAATACAGATTAATTATCTCCACGTTTGCTTCCATGTAATGCACGACCATACCTTTCATTAAAACAAAATGTTAAAAAAGGAGGTGGAAGTTCCACTGAAGTTGGTAAGCTGAGTTGGTATGATACAATTTCCAATTAAATTTTATCTCAATAAGAATTGTCTGGAAATACAGTGATTGAAAAATACTTCTGCAAATAGAAAGAGAAACTAATTCCAGTAACTAACTGCCCTAAGTAGAAATTCTCATGTGTACACATTAGTTAGTCTCCCCATAGATCAGGTTTGTTTTTCCAATCAACAACCAAAAGCAGAGGCGAAATGGAAATGCCAAACTGATGTGTGTACATGACATTTGTTTGTTTAAACATTTGGTGGATTCCTCACAGTGTTAAATCCAGAAAGCTGGACTGATTTACAAGTAAACTAACAAGCCATGGGGGGGGGGAAAAAAAAAAAAAAAAAAAAAAAAAAGAGAGAGAGAGGAAAAAAAACAGACAAAAAAAGGAAAAGAAAAAGGAAAAAAGATTTCTGCTCTGAACTTCTTAATTATCCTTAAGTTTATAATGTATTATTAGAGATCTCCAGTTTCTGTCAGAAAACTTTAAAAATCTGTAGGTAAAATCTGCTGTCTGGTGTCCCAGTCTGCTTTTTGGCTGAGTGAACAAGTGACAAGAAACAACTGCCACTGTTCATAATGGGAAGTTCAGTTCCTCCATTGGATATTGGATGGAGACTTGGAGGGCTCCTATTGACTTCAGCAGGTTTCATGTCAAGCATAAGAGTCAGAAATCGGTCATTAAACTTCCTGTGCTTGTACTGCTGCTTAGTATTAGGAAAGCACTAACCACAACACACCAGTGCAGTCAAGTGTCAAAGTCCAGGCACTGTTTGGCTGGGGCTGTTGAAATGTGAGTAATACACATCTGTTGATTTTCTCTAGATTAATTTCTTAGTAAGGCAGTTAAACTCAAATACATAATCACAGGGAACAGAAGTGCTGAAATAAATGAAATTCTAAAGCAGAAACAAGAAAAGAGGAGGTAGCTTGAAATGCGAAAAAAAAATATTTCTGTGAAAGAGAGATGGGGGTGTGTGCAGGTAACAATCACGGACTTAGAGTAGAAGGAAGGAAACCTCATCAACAGTACTGCAAGAGCCAGAGTTTCTCTCTTTAAAAAAAACCAAACACAATCTCAAATATTACGTGCCAAATCAAATGCAGAGACAAACCGAAATGAAAAGTAAGCACTCCATTCATCTCTCTTTTGTAGCATATTTTATGACACTGATAGCAAATTCTGGTTTGAAAGGTATTAGCAGCTAGAATCACAGAATGGTGCCCAAGAAGGTTTTAAAAAACATAAAAATAGGTTAGGCATCTAAATACCTTTGCAAATTCTGCCCTGAGAAGGATGCTAATTAGTAGCACAAATGAAGTTCTTATATATGCAAATGGAATTGTTTGCTGTCACAGCTAATTACAGATGTAACTCTGCTCTGTTGATTGTGAGTGAGGAATTAAACATATAAATTTAAAACACTGGTGTTTAAAACTTCCCTTTTGTAACTGATGATCTGATCTTCCTCAAACTGGCAAATATATACACAAGGGACTGTGTGTACATGTGTAGGAGAACAGTAAGTGGGAGAAAGAAATCCGAATTTTTCCATCTGTACAAAATGTCAACATACTTGTCTACAAAAAGCTGTCAAAAAAATGCTTATAAGCACAATTCAGTCTGGCCAAGTTCTAATCTGGATCTTCACTGTCAGTGAGAGTTAATCAAAGCTCCAATACAATGTTTCCTTAAATTGAGGAGTTGGCAGGAAATGATGTAGCACTTTCAAAAACGCTGTAAGGCTTGGTTAATGCTAGATAGCAGACATAGAATCAAAAGTTTAAACAGAAGGTTAATAACCCAGGAGAAGGTTGTTCCTGCAAAGTAATACTTCAAGCAGATGTGGTTGAACTGTCTTGTTGGCTCCCACTGCCAGAATGTGCCTCTGAGAAATTTAAGTGCCAGCTATAGAAATAGATTATTGTCAGGTTCTTAAATGCAGTGTTCCATTATTTTTTATCTTTCACTTCTCTAACTTGGATTTTAATCTCACAATGCAAATTTAGTGCTTTGCTTCTCTAAAACGGAAAAAGTTTGCCTTGTGTTAGGAGTGATCACAAAATACATCTGAAAAATACAAGGAACAGGTTTTCTTCAAAATCAGTGAATTCAAATAACATATGCCATCCAAACAACATTTCAGGTCCTGCAATCCAGAAGAGGTCTGTGAATTTCAAAATGCGAGAAATGTTTCTCCCTAGACTGCAAGGGTCATTTTGACAAGGGATGCTAAGAGAAAAGGAAAAGTCTTTCCTACCCAGAGCTGACAGTGCCTTCATTATCAGGGGTGGGCAGCAGAAAAACAATTTACAGTATCAGGTGGTCAGAAACCATCTAGAATCTTTCACGAATCATTTGTTGCAAAGTGCTGTCAAAAAAACCTCAACCCAACAACATGTGAAGGGAGGATATAGGACAGAGAAATTAAGAGAAAAAGTAGATTAAGATACACAGTATCTTCAGTAGGGGCAAATGGAGGTTTCAAAATATAACAAGGGCTATAATGAGAAGTCCAAGATACTGTAATTGCAGACTCTGAGCAGTAGTAGGTTTCTCTTGGTACCTAAAATGGGTCATAATCTTCTGTATTCTACTTCAGAAATTGCATCTCACACAGCTGGGAGATGACACAGTCCTTTGGTCTCTTTAAAGAGCTGTGTTAGAAGCCAGAAAGAGCAGGAGAAAGCAGCAGCTTGGCCAACGTGATATACAAATCCTTTTTTCTTTTTTTTCACAGGGAAAACATATTATTGCCTCCATGCTTTATCACAGAGAAGAAAAAAATACTGTAAAGTAGGATAAGAGTACAAGAGCTTTTTAGCTGCACTGATACTGGAATGGAAATGCAGACATTTTATTGTAATTTAGCTGGAAAAAAGGAAAGCCATTACTATCGAAAATATGTAGTTTTCTTAGGTAGAAAAATATACAGCATAAATAGTTTACATTTTCAGTGGGGAGCATCCTTTGGAGCATCAAGCTGTCATGCAGCTTAGCAGCATGACACATCTTAGTGATTAAATTCTGGCTCCCTGGCAAAACACAAAAAAACAAGTGAATTTTGCAGTGGAGAAAGCCACTGTTCTCTTATTTTGTACAGTGGCTCTCAGAGCTGAAGACACAGCAGCAGGATGGTAGAAATTAAAGTCTGTCAGCAGGTGAACTGTAGTTTGAACATACCACTTCACAGGGTATCTCTGTCTACCTTCAGTCCTGCTCATCAGTTCGGGCAAAATATGCACCCTTTCTTAAAAATTTGACTTCACTTGTTGACTATGCAACATGCTGGACCTTGGAATACAATTATCATGGAAGTCCACATATTTTATTTTGAATCCCCAAAACAAGCAGGATTAACTCACTCAGGTACATGAAATCCGTGAAGTGACAAACTGTCAGAGAGCAGCAAAGGCCACCTGCAATTGAAAGGGAAGGTGAGCTGGGTGGCGAACACCACAAGGAAGCTGGTGGGAGCAGTGACCCCACCAAGGAGCTGGGATGGTGAGTAGCAAGTCAGGGTCAGGACTGGGACTGAGGACAGCGATCAGGGTCAGACGGTCCAGCGATCATCCAGTGAGTCCTCAGTGATGAGGCAACTCCAATCCTGGGAGCCCAGCCAGTGGGTCTGGCTCCAAATCCAAGTTTGGAGGTCAGAGCTTGGCACGGACACAGCTGCAACATGGCTGCAAAGTAACATGGGGAACGCAATAGCGAACCCTCAGCTTAAAAGTAACTTCCAAAGGAAAGGAGGGGCAGGCCCTTGCTTCTAGTTTTTTTCCATAGTAGTTCTTGTCAGCAAAGGAGCTGATCTTGAGCTCAGCCCACTAAACCCCTTAACTCAGCCAACTAAACTCCAGAAAGGTGTGCACCCAAGGTCCTGGCACAAGCTCACGCATTGCACTTTGACCAATGCAAAGGAAGTTGTAGCATATGGTGCAGGTCTGTTTTGTTATGAGCTGCCTTCCATGTGGCCCATCAGCCAGTCTGAAAAGCAGAATTACCTGTATTTCTTGAGAAGTTCACGCATTGTTATGCCTCAGCTTGTTCACTGTTGCCAGTCCCAGCAGTATGTTGCCATCTGAAAAGTCAGATTAGGCTTACCTCAAATAGTACAAAAAAGGTTTTTTTGGGGGCTACTTAGTAGTGTTTATCCACTTCTGTTTTCTCTAAACCATTTGCAGTTCTGAAGGGGTCACATTCAGCATGTGACCATGAAAAACATTCTCCTTAGATCAAAGCTACTGGGAATTCAGTGCAGTCACATGGGGGCTGATGAAATGCACGCACGGACACTCGACAGGGTAACGATTATCCCATAGTTTAATAATAACATGTTAATCATCTTAGAGTCATTATTTGCACCCAGGCACACACTGTACTCCCATACTGACATTAAAAAAAACCAAACAGCCAACAACAAAACACACCAGAGGACTTCTCTACAGGGCAAAACACATGAGAAAACAAAAAGGATCCCTACAGTGAAAGTGGTCTGTCTTTTAATCTGTCCTGGAACACAAACCCAACAGAACAGTGACGTACTTTTGTGCTACTTCATGCTAGTCACCCCAAATAATTTGAGATATAACTGCATAAACTTTTATTTACTAAGTTTAATAATTATGTGAATGTAAGGGTATAACTTAGTCTTGGCATCATATGGACACACCGTAGTAGCATCAGCAAAAACTTCTCCCATACCAGTATCTAATTGGGTTGCAAAGGTTCCTGTGGGAAATCTATCTTTGATTCATCTTTAGGTGACACGCTTAACTGTGACTTCCAATGGAGTTGTCAGTGCCAGGTGCAGCCATAGCTTTTAGTATTATTCATCTGGATCATCTGTGATTTTGAGGTCACAACTACTTTAACTTACGCTACCAAACAGTCCAGAAGCTTTTAATTTTGTCTGAACCAGAGATGGGCTATGAGTACTATGGGAGGTTGCAATGGACAATGAACATTTATTTTGGGTGATCTCAGTCTGCAAATATTCCTTAAAAATGTCTGAGTTTGATGGACCCATCTAACCCATGGGGAGACTGCTCCTTCCCATGGAAGGAGCAGAGCCTGTGTGGTGAAGACGGTCCCACTGGCTCAATATGGCAAAAGAAGAATGAGGAAATCACAGTAAGGAGCTTTGCCTATAGCCCAAGCAAAGAGAGGAAGAGAGTGAGACACTTAGTGCTCCCATGAAGAAAATACCTAAGGACCAGAACAGAAAGTCATTCAGTTGCCAAAAAGTAAATCTGGAAGAAAAGACACAATCTCAAAATTCAGAGAGAAAAGACAGACAATTTTTAAATTTGTGTTCACTTCTGCCTTGGTTATAGAGAAAGAAATTAATCACTGTAGTTTCTATTCTAATACAACCTGACTTACAAGTTCAAAAGTCTTTTGGGGATACTCACTCAGCGTAGATCTATATAGACTCCTCTTGGAGGTCAGACTGGTCCCAGGTGCTGTCATGGGTCTGAACTGCATTTGTTTGGAGTTTGCTGTACCCCAGCCAAGCGCTAACAGGCAGCCCAGTCCCTGCTACTGCTTCCTAAGGCACATACCAAATGCACTGAAGTTAATGGGAGTTTGAGAGAAGGTCACGTCCTGATACTAATGGAAATAAATTATTCACTGAAATATATTTAGTCAAGGCTTTGTCCAAGTCTTCAAGTAATGAGGTTTAAATAGTTCCCTGGAAGAATTTTACACTGTATAGTTCATTTCTGTATCAGAGTTTTTATCTTAGTATTCAGCCTAAATTTTCATTTCTTCCTTCCTTCCACCTCAGAACATCCTAAATAATTCCTCTTCCTTCTTGCTGTTTATCCCATTTGTAGATTGTTGGAAGATCTTTGATTCTCAAACACTTAACCTTTCACCAGGCTATAAATATCGATCCACTCCAATCTTCCCTCTTCTATCTACTCAGACATCACTCAGTACTTACTTCAGCTGTACACTGAATGACCTTCAATCTGTTTATTGTAATGAGCTACCTAGAAATGCAAATATTCTTCCACCGGAGTTGTATGGAGGTGAACAATTACCTCCTTATTCATCTTGTGTGAGCCCAGGCACTCCAACAATTTCTCAGCCCTTAACATTACCGCTTTCCATATTTGTCCATCACAGTAAGCATGTACAACTTGAAGTATTTTTCTTGAGATAGATTAGCTGGCATTTTTCCAAGTCGAATCCCATTTTTGTTGCATTTCATCAAGTTTTTAAGACCTCCAAGAAACAGATGATTTGTTTCCCAGTTGCTTTCTATCATTTTTTCCAGAACTCTTCCAGAGCACATCCAAACCACAGGCAAGATGTTTCATGAACCTGTGAGTTACTTCCTTGTCTAGGTTATTAGTGACTGCATTTTCCCAGGAGCTACAAGTGATTTTTACTATTCAGTTAGTCACCTTACTCTAACCTAGCATTCCCCCATTTATCAGACTGGATCTTGATGTTACTCTAGACTCACTTTTAGTTTTAGGAAGCAAACTGACTTACATTAAAAGGTATCAGATCAATTGAATCATATTCCAGGAATGGACACAACTGCAATTTTGGTGTGTATATGAACAGATATATTTATGAAAATGAGTATGATTTACTGCACAGGTTATAATTTTATATTTCACACTCAAAAATTATTTCAATCAGTTTCTAGTAATAGATACAGTAGCAACTTCTGCCTGCAGCAATAGCTGGTGCAAGCTTGAAGCCGTAGACATGATTATAATCCACTGTGCACCCATAGTATAAACTGTCCTGGATAGTGAACTGAAATTATCAAGAACTTTCTGCAAATTCCGAATAACAAAGTTTGTCTGAGTAGTCATAGAATTACTTCTGGTTAATATCTATGTACAAAAGAAGACTGAAAGTCCCTTTGAGGAAGTTATTCTTAGATCAGTTATCTGAGAAGAAATTTTCCTTCTGCATTCCAGCCAGAGCAAATGAGATGCCATTGAGCTTTTGGAAGCAGAGCCCATAGCCACCTGCACCTTTCTGGCATTAGTCTAAGTCCTTTTTTGGATCTAGACACAGACACATCATGTAGCAAAATCCCACTGTTCAGGGCTTACAGCACCCGCTAAAAACATCTGTTATTGCTATTTAGCTAGAGCTTAGAATCTTTTCTGTCTCATGTTTCCTCAAGCTTGTCCTCACAAAAGGTCACAGAACAGAAGAAAGTCCTCCCTTTTCCTGACCCTTATATAATCCTATTGATTTACCCTGTGTTCAACCCAGTTCATTTCAATTTACCCTTTTATGATTTGTTTCCCCCAAAGTTAATAAACCTATGCTAACCGTTTTAGTTCCAGCTATTATTTGTTTGTAACAAACCACAGGGGAGAAAAATGAACCACCTCTAAGTGATGCAGCACAGGAATCCCAGCCCATGGCATGGCAAGCCCTGACAGCTTACACAGAGCAGGAGGCAGCTGCAATGATGCTAGTGGACTGTGAAGTTTCTCCCAGTACATGGTCACACTGAGTGATGCCTGTGGTTGGTCCACGTCACCCAGTCCCCTCAGGAACCCCTGCTTTATGGTTTCATAGGGGGTTCAACTTAAGTTTGATGAGCTCTCTGGGCTGTGACAGAATTCAGGAGAACCCATTGCTGCTGCTGACCAGCACTAGGACGTTCAGACAGCACGCACAGGCACTGAGGTCTTGACAGCAACGTAGCTGCTTTGGTGTGGTGCCAAAACTGAGGTAGTAACACCAGCTTCACAGACAGACTCATTAGTTCAGGAACATTGCGCTAAAGAAGTTACACTGCTCTCAATTGCATTGTGTGGCGTAGGTGTGCCCTTCACAATGCCTGAGCATGGGAAGTTCTCTCCTGGCTGGCACCCTCTTCTACTGCCTCTCTCAGTCAGATGTAACAACAGAACCTACAGATTACATCACACATAAACAGAAAAAGTCAGGTGCAGTGAGGATATTTGACAACGTAAACTGTGAGCATCTGGACCAAGCATACGTTTAAGTGACATGTTGAACGGGGGTGTATTGTTAAGGAATGGCCTCTGAATTCTCTTGTGACCATCCCACCAATGTATTTTGCAATGTTTTGGGACCTCCTGAAATCATGCTGAAATCTCCGTGATTTCCAAAAGCCACGTCACTCCCCACAAGTTTTCTGATAATATTGACATAGGAAGGGCAGAAGCTCATGCTAGCAAACACTACTGAAGTCACAACACTTAGGGCAGCAGTGAATTTAGCCCAAATGCATTAGTCCACAATTATATTTTTCAAAACATTTACAGGAAACTGTACCTGTGCCTAATGACATATAATTTGATGTTCCTTTCTGTATCACCTGAATGTTCTCTCTAAAATCCAGTTTCAGTGGATATCTATATCATCTATAATTTTTTCAGCCAGCAGTTATTTCAGCTCATCTCTGAATTTGAGGCATGTGCCTTAGAGCAAAATAAACATTTGAGAAAAGATAATCTCAGAAGTATGGTATTAGGTGGCAAAGTAGGAATACAATTTATCACACTGTGGCCTCCATGTTACCCCTATTTCAGCCAAGGCAAACCTTTTTTCCAAGAAAAAAAATACATAACTATAGATTCTGTACCAGCATTATTTTAATTTGATTTGTAGGAAAGAGAAAGCACAATATATGATTGCTGACTGACTCAAAAATAGTTTCGACTACAGATAATAAGAAACAGGTGAGAGCAGGGCATGGTGCCTGGAGATTTTACCAAGCAGCACATCAAAGAGCTGAACTCTTGACAGACTGCAGCTTTCCTTTGCCTCCTCTTTCCTGGAACAGCAAATCTGGGAGACATTTGTGAGTCACTGGCCAGTTCATCTTCACAAACCATTCATGTCACATCTGAACTTTCAAATATCACAATGGAAACAACTACCGTTAAAAAATATATATATATATATATATAAAATCCAACACAGTACTTTCCTGATTTTCAAAGAAGTTTCACTGTAGCTTTTGGAAGAGTCTATGGAATGTGCATTTCAGGTGATTGACATATGAAACCACTTATGTCTGACATAACTTTGGGTGGAAAAATCTAAATATAAGCCCTTACAATGTTCTCTTACAGTTATTCTTCCATTGAATAAATATTTTTATCGTGATCAAGCATCAGATGCAAAGTGCCATTTCCTGAGTGCTTGCTGAGGGCTTTTAAATTTTCTTCTATTGAGAAAATTAGAACAGCAGTTGTAATTTCCCACAGTTCTCCAGGGAACTAAGGCATTTTACTCCAGAGAAAAGCACAAGGACCTAAAGCTCTATGGACATGTATTTTTTAAACAATTTGACTCATTGATTTTGTGCCTTAAGGAGTCCAGAGTTCAGAACAAGCCTTTTGTGTGCTGCAATAATGAAGATATCAGCCAGTGACATTTATAAATCTACTATTAATTGCACATGCTTCTATGCCTGAGCGCTAATGCATAATGCTTTGAATCGCCTTTCTAACAAGGTCCAAACTAAAACATGCCAAAGACAAGGAGGGAGAGAAATCATCACAGAGAGATAAACAGCCAGACACTCTGCTGGCTGCTGGCTCTCCAAGGCTCTGCTGATTGATCGGCAAAACCTGAGGCTGACAAGGGTTACCTGCAACGCTACTGCTGCTATTCTTGTTCCAGCTCATGTCACCAGGGCACTATTTATCTCCAGAACAGTCTTGTTACTGCTGGCTCCCCAGCTGTGAAAAGCAGGCAAAGATGCGAACAACAATAGCTCAGCTCTCACTTGCTCATGAGCAAACTCTTAACAGAAGCCCAGCTCCTCAGACCTAATGATAGTCAAAAATTCCCTCTCCACTGACTGGGAAGAAGGATGGAGTAAATCCTACCTGACTTAGAGCTAGAATTTGACTGAGCTTACTGCCTGCTGGAGACACAGAATGTAATTTTTCTTTAGGTACTTCAATCTCTGGGGCTTTTTGGATAGTCTGCATCTTTAAAAATATTTAAAATATTACCGATATGAAGTGACTAAAACCAGAATTCTAAGAATATCATTGAATGCACAGAGCAGTAATTTACAATTAAGGGAGAACTCTGAACTTTTCAGAAAGACTTTGTATGCAGTAAAACCCAAAAGAAATGTATGCAGTCATATGGGAAAGAATTATAAATATATATACATAAAGAAACTTGTATATCCACAACTGCCCCATTTCATTTAAGATCTCTTATCACTCTGAATTAAAACCAAACTGCTTGATTATCAAATGGAGGCACTGCACAAGACAAATTCTGATAAAAATATTACTGTTCTCTTACAGCACTTGCCATCAGTAGGTCTCAGAGTAATATACAGAAACATGGTTGGGTATGGATGTACCATGTTTCTATATGTGGGAATTGAGGTCCATAGAGGTGAATGCACCTGCCTAAAATCCTACATGGATCAGAAATCTCAGTGAAAAGAACAGATTTCAAAGCTTTTGCAAGAGCTTGATGTGTCAAAGAATTCCAAAGAGAAGTTACTGATATTCAGATCCATTCATAACCTGAAAGTGAAATTCAGGTTCTTGAAGTACACAAATACTCAAAATAAGCATCTGGTCTTGCCACTGGAAGTTACCCTAGCTGTCCTTATTCCAAGGTAGAAGAACCTAACGTGCTAGGTATGTTATATAAAATTAGTAATTAGTGTTTGCCTTTAAGAGATAAAATTATAGTGCCTTTTCTTATAAAAAAATCCTTCTTATATCTTAAGAGCTTCACAATTTTGACTCCCTGCTATTAATTACATATCTGTTTTTTAAAGTTTTCAAGTAACAGATGCCTCAGAGATCAAAGCCAATGAAAATATCAGTGGGTGCTGGGAAGGAGTTGTATTCTCTTTAGTACATTCCTGTGGTTTGATCAAAGTATGCAGAGAATCACATTAAGCAGAGACTCCGTTTGCAATGCAGCCACATTCAGCTGACAAATAGAGAAATAATCTCCTCTAGTTTACTGGATACATGTCTGTGTTTATCCTCTTTCTGTCTCTCATCTCCATTTTTTCCTACAAAATGTTCATTATGTATGTGCAAACTGAATGGGTTCAAGGGTGTTTGAGACTAGAATCTAGCTCATAAACGAGTTAGGGTAACAATTGCTTTCACTTTACCTTCTCAATTATGTTCTCAATTGCCAAACTCTGTAACCACCAAAGCCCGGCTCTAACAGCACAAGTTGCATCAAAAGTCCTCAGCAAGTACTGGAGAGTAATTGTTAATGGGGACTGCTTCAGGCTTTGCTATTGTGAACAGAATATTACCTCTATGCATAAATCCACACACTAAGGGCAGAATATAATGCTTAGATAGGTCTTGCATAGCTTAAGAAAGGGTCCAGAAGGCCATTGTCATATACGTTTGAAACGGAAAAAACCAGCCTTTGTATGACTGCTCAGATTCACCTAAATGGAAAATTGTCTGCCAAGCAGATAAAATAACTTTTCAAGGTGTGTTATTTCAGTGCCAAATGTTTGCAAATACATCTGTCAGGACAAACAAGGAAATTTATAGGTCTCTTTAAGGTTTTTGGTGTACATAGGATGATTATATGAGAAAGCAGCATCCAGATTTTCAACCAGTGTGATTATATCAATTGAAAAGATTCTGCACATTCTGGTTTTTTAGTAAGAAGAGTAGCTTGTTGCCTAATAGATTAAAATGTTTCTAATGATGTCACATAAAATGAAAAAAATGAACCACTCAAACTGAACTAAAAGAAACCTAAGCTTTTCTGCACTAGTTTAGACATATTAGATTGAACTCATATTGCAACCCTGCAGTGAAAATAAGGCTGTAAAGAAGTTCATTAAAAATGTGGAAAAATGAATGGAATACCAATGAAATGAAACACGTGGTCAAAGACAAAGAACATGCATCCATGAAGCTTAATAAAAACTCTAACCTATTCCTAAAATTAAAGAAAACAAACACATGATCCAGGTCCCTGACATTTTTGTAGAAACTAAAAGTCTGAAGACTTCATTATTAGAAGAATAGAAGTCAAATTTTGTGGTATTAGATCAAAGCAGTAATTCTTGAAGAAAATATCTTTTTTCTTTGGAAAAAAATTATTCCAGTTTCAGAATGAAAATAGAAATTTCAACATTTCCTGTAAAGACTGGGGTTTTTTTTGTTTTGGTTTTTTTTTTAATTTTAGAGAAATGGGGGAATATTTCCTTCAACTTTTTATTAACTGAGAAGCAGCTGTCTGGCCCATCTCTGTAAGCCTCTCCAGGCCCACTTTTCTTCAGGAGTTGCTCAGAATCAGGCCAACTCAATTTGCTCCAAAGAACACAGGAGTCCTTTGAGCATATGGAACAAGGTGGGGAGTCATGTGGGATGTGCCCAGCATCACAGCATGTGACAGGATATGTCCCACCTGCTTAGGGCTAGACAACAAAGACACGCTGGATGCATTGGGATGTGATGATGCTGTGGAGATGGGGGTTAGGCTCCTGCCACAGTGCTGTGAATACCTAAACTAGTTCTTTAGCAATGGCTCGGAGAGGGGGAGGCATGGCTAGTTCTGAATGCTGGCATGCAGGGCAATTTTTTGTTCTGTGTCTGCAACTCAGGGAAAACACCATCTGGGCAAAGGGTGAGACCTGGCCTGGGCAATGCAGGATGTGGAATCCAACAGCTGGGCAAGGTGCCCAAGACCAGGCAGGTTTCCCTTCCTTGCCTGATTCCTGGGGAGGGTGCTGCCACGGTACACAGTCTGGCCAAACATTACATTTTGACATTATCAGCGTTTTACAAAGGCAACATATTCCTCCAGAAAATGAGCTCTTGTTATGAGCTATATTGAAGTGCCAGCATAGCCACACTGCATTTTTCTAACTATGCACCTAAATTCTCCCTTTTCCATTTGGGATCTCCTCTTCTACCTCTCCCAAACTCCGCTATGACAGTCGTTATACAACACTGCAAGGCTCTTTTGCCCTCTCAAAGGCTTTGCTAAGTGGTAGATTATAAGTCTTTTATAGCTAGATAGATATTCACTTACAAAGGGCCTAATTCTGCTTTTACAGTCCCCTTAATTGTGAGAGACTGCATAGAAAAATATGTAAGTAGTGAACAAATGGGGAGAAAGATAAGGTCAAGCCCAAACTGATGAGGTTCTCTAGAATAAAATGGAGTTATATAAATAGAAAATTATATTTTCTCATTAACAAGAAAGTTTTTTTCATTTTCTTTCCGAGGCCTTGGATCTGCTATTCAAGACAGCATGAATCTTTGTTTTCAGTGCCTAATTTTGGTGTTTCTCAAAACCTTCTAATAAACAGTTTAGCTTGCAACTTTCTTGCTAGCAGATGGAGAGTGCAGGGATTAATGTTAGTGGGCAGGGAATGAAAACATTTCTCAGGCTGAAGAGTTCTCTAAAGATGAGTAGTTCTGTTTTAATGCCTGGTGGCCAAATGCTCCTTGCCCATTCCTCAGCATAAATCAAAAGCAACTTTATCGCAATCATGGGTATTAGAAAGGTAAAATCCTAATAATAGAGACAAAAACAAAGCCTTAGGGGGTTTTAAGAAAGTGGATTAGTTTAGGTAATTTTGAGCAACTATTCTCAAGAAAGCACTTGGGGACAGTTAAGTTTAATTAGGCTACAGCTCATTCTAGCTGTAGGTCATTTTGTTTCTGCCACAAATCTCTTCTTTTCCTCTCACATGTACCAGTGAATAGCACTGATAAACCACTGGAACTGCTCATTTGACAAGGAAGGAAGGGAGAGGTGACAGGGCCTTTCTATAAAAGAGGTGCGAGTGGAATCACCTTTGTTGCTTTTGAATTAACTAGAGCTAAATCTTACTGCAAGAGGCAGGGTTGGGTGAGAAGAGGTACTTGTATCTGAGAGGTGACCAGAAGAACACACTGTCTGCCTTAATTGGCATTGGCAGCGTGAGAAGAGATGGGTCCGTGACTACTCCTTTCATCCAACCATTATTTCTGCCTGGGGATCTCTCAGGGTGGTTTGTGCTCTCCTGGAACAAGACTATATTCTTCACATTTCCCTGCTGGGACCTTTATGAAAATGCCATGTTTACCTGTTGAAACTGCCACAGTTGTCATCTGTTTGGAGTCAACACAACTACAGGAAGAAAAATTCAGCAATTATACAAAGTTTAGGAATAGGTTTCAGGTCGGTGGGAGATTTTTTCAATTATTTTTCATTTACTTGGGTTACATTTTAATCAGGCAGAAAAATGTGAGTCTAACAGCAGTCAGAGTTAATTATATTTTATGTTTTCTGTATTCACGCACAATTTTTTTTTAATGTGGTGTCCTTGGCATGTTGCATTTGAGACAAGAATGTGGAAAAATGACTCCATTTCATACATAATTTATTGATTTTTTTTTAAACTGTAGATTCCCTGAGTTGTTTTCATGTATAATTGAGTTTAACTTGCATTTGCCTTATTCTGAATTAGGAAATCTTGTATTGGATCAGGACAGATTTGTACATGCTTGGCATCTCAATTAGAAGCCAATTCTAGGTCTTTACTAATTTTTAAAGTATCCTTGAATCTTACTAAAATGAACTTGAATTACTGTGTTTTTAAAATCTCAACTTGGGGTTTGAATAGATAGAAGGGATTATTTTTTTACTTTCTGAGTATTATCTTACTTTGTCTTGAGTTATGAAGTTCTCCCAAAAACCTTTCTGATTGTATTGTCTGGTTTGAAAGTATTTATGCTAGTTTTAAAGAAACATCAGGAAACCAGTAAACTACTAGGAAAACAAACAAAATATAATCCAGGCCTAAGTGGAACCCTAACACTACCAGGCACTCTGAAGCATTTGCTGAGGAAATGCATTTAGATGCTTAGAGATTCTACAATACATAACACTGCATATATACAGATAGCACCTTCTTTTGTACCCTTGCAAGGGCAGCTGGTCTTGCACAAAATGGGACAAAGAGCATAAAAATGGGTGCATAGAGGGTGCTAATTTGGGAAGATGTGAATTTGCTTTCCCAGTCTTACTTAACACACAAACTTTCACAGTAGTCACTGAAGTATCCAAAAATAGGAGCTTGCAGTCCTAACTATAACCTTGTAAAACAACTAGAAACCTGTGACATCACTCCTATTAGAAGGACTTGCAGTTTAGAAAGCTGGTAATTCGGCACAGCGCATTTCATGCACTTTCTATAAGTTGGCAGAGTATTTCAAAGCACAGTGGAGTTCAGCAACACAGTTATATCATTTTAATTAAGAACCATCCCAGGTTTTATGAACTCAAATCCTTTTGGCCTAATTTGGAATCATATTGACATGTTAACAGAAGCAGAGGTGATCAGGAAAAAGAAAGAAGGAGAGAAAGAACTCTACAAGGTACTAATAGTCACATCAGCAAACAATTCCAGAAGTTAATATATGGCATAACCTTGTACCATCAAAGTGTAAATATGAGGGAAAATAAGAAGATAGTAACAAAGGCAGCTCTTGGGAATGTCACCATGCTTATACTAGTGTCAGCATTTCTATGGGATATCCTTTGCCTTTTTTTTTTTCATTATAATTGGATCTTAAACACTTCCTCAGTTCTACAACTTGGAATTTCAGAAGAAACCTCCCTTAGAAAAATATCTGGAAAGTCAGATCAGTTTTGAATACTGAATAAAGCACAGTTCTTTAAACCCTTTCAAGTAGTCTGTTCTGATAAGCAATCTTGTCACCTTCTTGTTCAACAAGACTGCTTTCTGATATGGCCGTTCACTTAAATGCTAAAAGTAAACTTCTGCTCTCCCATTCCTCCTGGAATTGATGCATGTAAAAGGATGAAAATTTGTTTCTATTATACAATTGCTGAATTACTACATTTTCATTACCTCCCTTTGTAGAATCTCCCTGAAGGCACTGGAGTTGCACAGATCTAGAAGTCTAAAGAGACTTCAGAAATCTTGTTCTTGGCAATAACATAGGAAAACATATTTTTTCCTGACCTGTCACTTCATAAAAGATATTTCAAAGTGTAGAGTGTATTTGACATAGAAAATCAGGAGGTTAAGCAAACAAAGCACCAACTATATTTATTTGGAGCAGAATTACACTTCAGAGTTTTTTTGTTATGTGTCACTGTGACTATAAAAAAAATTAACTTTAAATATTAGTGTTAAAATATTTATATTCTGGGATTGCAGATTTCTCTGCATTATGGCTTTTTTTTTTTCTGGTTTAGAAGTTTAAAATTCCTGACAAAAGTATATATCAAACAATGACAGTGAATTTGCAGAATTTGCAAGAGTTCAGGATATGGAGAAAAGAACATTCTTGAAATCTGGCTATTAATGTCATATGAGATGCGAGATTTTTAAAATTAGGCCCTGAATTTTTTGCTTCAGCTTTACAAAGCACTTATGTGCCTAGAGATGAAGAGAAACAGCTAGGGAGATTTATAGAAACACCTAAACATTGCTTGCTAGTCAAGGGAAATTAAGCATGTAAGCCAGTCAGATGCTTCTGTAAATCATACTAGATGTCCAGCTGCATATTTAAAAATAGAAAACATTTATAAATCAGTTCATTTGGAGCTACAACCTCTCATAAACTGTATCAGCTATTTGGCATCTCGGTATCCAGGGATGGATTGCTTTCAGCCCGGATCCCTATTTAAAGATGATCACAACTAAAGCATCAGTTGTGATATCACTGGTTACTAAATTTCTATACCTTTTTAACTGATTTCCTCCCCCAGACAAATTATATGTTGTTTACTATCACAATCTGGAAAACATGTGAGAATATGTTTCTTCTAAGGGGTAGTACGTCAGCTACAATAACCTTTCATACGTCATGAAAATATGGTGAAGTATTTTGAGATGTTTTCTCCACTGAGATTTTATATTCAGGTAAAAATGACAGTGATTTGGTGATTATTTTCCACATAATATAGAAAGGACTTTTTCCTGTTTCACTTTCAGCTTTCTCATGCGTTGTCTAATATAGACTTGCTAGGAATATAGAAGGAGATGGCACATGTTTTGCTTGGAACAGATGCAAACTTGGATCTAAAATGAGAGGTGTGTTTTGTAAGTTGTTACTGATGACATATGGGCATGACAAATTCAGGACAGATTGTCATTTAACACCACCAAGAACCTTACTGTTTGAATGAGGCTGAATATGACCCTAACAGATTACATCACTGCCTGCACTCATGTCTTTGTGTCCAGGAGGAATTGTTTCAACTCCTTTGGCATTGTGACAAATGCATAAGATCACATACATCATTTAAAAGAATTACTTTGGTGACCTCTGTACTGCTGCCAGTGCTCTTGTGATGCTCTGTATTTCTTTATGCTAAGTCACATCTACATGCGTATGGCAGACAACATATACTCAGAGAGTGTGTCGAGGAAGAGGAGAGCACAAGATCCTCAGTCTTTTGTGATACTGAGGCTTACAGGAGTAATTTTAACATGGAAAACCCTGATGCTGACATCTGATTCCCCAGTATTTAATTTCCAGTTTTCTGTGGTATAAAGCAAGTAACAGCCACTCTGCCTTGACACTTCCAAATGATGAAAGGAGACCTCACACAGGCAAAGTTATGATCCTACTCATTGGGAGCTAGAAATGCTGATTAGAAGAAAGGTATTAGGCTTCAGTTGCAAATCTGAAGCTTTTTGCTGGATAGACAGTCACCTATATGTGACTATGGATTAATGATGGAAGAGATGGCCACTTGCCATGTAGCTGCTTTCTGGCTTGTAATCAGCTCCTTATTACCTTACCAGCCTAAGCAAATTTGCAGATAGAGCTGTGCTGACCTTTATTCTAGACTGACATGAGGAAGAGCTATCAAAAGAAAGGGGGAAAAAAAAGAGATCTGCTCCTTAAAGAAGCTTAGAGAATGAGCAGAGAGTTGTGTGAGTTGTCTAGCTGCCGGAGGAGAAGACAGAACAATCACCTGAGTGTCTGAGTGGGCACAGGATACCTGGCTCCATGCAACTGCACGTGAGACTAATCCTAAGTGATGTTCTCAGTTTTCATATTAATTCAAGGAATGCAGCCAAAGGTAAAAACCCCAAAGTCTCGAGGGCAGGGAAACAAATCACTTTGACTTCTGAAGGAAATCAATATTAGACGGTGCATTGGTTACAGTGTGGAAACCCATGGATCAGTTCCAGATTCTGTGAGAAGAGATCTCTTAGGAATTCTTAGAATAGATCTTCATTATATTCATCTTAGAAACACTTCCAGCAGGAGACAGTTAAGCTGGATAATTTTGCAAGTAGCTTGTCTTTTGGCTTAGAAACCAAAATATATTTTAGCATAATTTAAAACAGTCTGCTAAACCTGTGAACTCTGCCATCAAACCCGCTGCTCTGCCTACACAATCTCCTACCTGGGAAAATAATGAGCAGAAGAACAAACCTCAAAGGTCCCCTTTCTCAATGAAAGGTTACAAGGCATTTGGATACCAGGTGATAGGAGATATTACATAAAATGATACAAGAAGACCATCCTCAATTACATGCCAATTTACAAAGCTGGATTCTAGAAGATCACTCTGTGGCCTTATGAAATAATGTGAGATTAGAAGCAAATTCACAGGTGAGTTATAGGAATATGAACTTTAAGTAGACAGAAGACACTGTATTGGTTTAACTACCCTTAAACAGTAAAAGGACATTCTCTTCTGGTTCCAGCTGTGCCAGTGCAATATGCTGCCACTCTCAATCTAATCCTCACTGCAAATCATCAAATTTCCTGTGGTAGAAATTATGCTGCCTCAGATCTGCCGATGCTCAGGCTGCTCATGTGCCTTTCCCTTAACCTCTATCAGTCTAAATGAGGCACATTAGTTGAGATGGTTCAACAGTATGTTTTTTCACTAATCCATCTAATTTTCAATAAAATGGGTTAGGGAGCATGTGCACAAGCAGCCCTGCTGGCAGGTTTGAGAGGGCTGTTGTCTTCAGCACAGGAATAGGTGCCAGGGACTGTTGAACTTCTGACAGCTTGATAGAACTGTTTGCAAAGTGTACCTCACTCTTCTTCACTTACCTCTTGGCTCTTTTGTCTTTCAGTTTCATTGAAATCTTAATGCTCTGGGCAATCAGGAAAGTTAAGCCTAATGGTGGAGGAACAAAACCTGAAAAGAGAGAAAAAAAGACTGTAATAAAATCTTGCTTTGTCCAGTCCCACACTCAAGGATTGCAGCTGCTGCCATTAAATTAAAAAATCAACACCAAAATGCCCCTTTTAACACAGACAGTGTTAGTTTCAGAAGTCAGGGAATAAACAAAAATTTCAAAAACTTTCAAAATCTTTAAAGAGACAGTAAAATCCATGTCATGATCATGACACATGGTTGCATAATGAAACACTTATTAAAACCTAAAAGCACACATACATGGTCTCAAAGTCAAAAAGCATACAGAGATCCATGCCACACTCCATTTACACAAAAGCCTGGTTAAAAAAGGAGCAAGTCGCCATCTGCTGAACCATCTGCTTCATCCAAGTCCTGTTCTTCATTTACGGTCACTGGCATAGGAGCTTCCACAGGAAAAAACATTCAGCATCATCAGAATCCCCAAATAAATATTTAATACCATCTAATACCACCCTCAGCTTAGTCACAGTACTGGTTTCAGGACAAAATTTTGGCTCAGGACACAGGTTTGACTTAGCTGGATACATACTTCAGGATTGAGGACATGTTTTAAAACAGCACTTCAAGTGCTAGTGAATTGATCTGAGGGGTTTGCTTTTTCTGCCTTAATGCTTGCCATGGGATGAGCAGACCCTGACCTTGGCAGAGAACCAGTATGTGAAAAAACTGCATTGTTTGAGCCTGTGGGATTGTAGCCATTTACAAAAATGGTGAATTTTGCCTGCTGATCCTGGTGTGCTTTCAGTTTAAACAGGAAAATAAGTGAAACTCGCAAGCCATATATTTCTTTCCATATAACCTGGCAACCTCATTATATTTTGCTATATAATAACTATTTTAATCTAAGCCTACCTTAATGTTCAGCCTACCAAAGTATGTGAGCACTCAGAAAGAAATTACTTTCCTACTCTTCTCCTAAAACAAGCAATTTGTGAAAGAACTGTCTCTCTGAATGTGGCGTGAGCACAGAAAGGTTGAAGTTTCCTTTGACTGTTAAATATTTTGTCATCGGTTCACTCTTGTCTGTGTCTTAGAAGGCTGTGCAGGCAGGCAGAAAGGCAAGCTTTATACTTTGATGCATTGAGAACACCTGCATATCCCGGGGATAGCTGTGTGCCTGTGTTATTTACTGTGCAAACAGCAGAAGATGGAGCAGACAGCTATTCCAGTACCTTTGTCTATAAACATTCAGTAAACCTTTAATCCAAAGCAGGTCTGTTTGATGCTGACCAGAAATGGTGTATTCCCTAATTCCCAGATGCAGATGTTACTACAGCGGTCAGAATGTGTGGAGATGGGAATAGGCATTATAAAGGGTTTAGGACTATGGTAGCAGAGAGATGTATTTTTGTTAGTGTCTCTGAAGCAGTTTCAACTCCTAGCTCTGTGCTTCACTCTCCCTTGGACTTCACTACAGCGCAGTAGCAAAAATGGACCAAATGAGCATGTTTCTCTGCTCCAATGCAACGCAGATGAGTTAGGTTAAAAATCCCAGTCCAAACCTTTCTGCTCTGACATTGGGATGATACCTGAGGTGTTACGGGGC
This sequence comes from Actenoides lindsayi, assembly GCA_025331215.1. Classification (NCBI taxonomy): domain Eukaryota; kingdom Metazoa; phylum Chordata; class Aves; order Coraciiformes; family Alcedinidae; genus Actenoides; species Actenoides lindsayi. The sequence goes on along the minus strand of WTSP01021209.1, from coordinate 109,096 downwards.
ACCTAGACACAGCAAAGCGGCTTCCCACTGCTCATAGTTAGGATGCTCTGTACAGCCTTTCTTCTCCTTCCCAGATCATGTTTTCTTCACTTTTACTATTTTTCCATTTAGTTTAACTAAACCTACCTTGCCTTCAAACACCAAAGAAGAGAAAACATGCATGAAAAAACCCAACTTAAAAAAACCCACATTCCCTCACCCTACAAACTTACTCTTCCTTTTGACCCTTTCTTTTCTGAATCCATTTCAGTGGATTCTCCCAACAAGGATTAACTGCAGCAGTTAACCATCAACCCAGTCACCATTTTCCCATGTAAAATAGTGTATTTATTGTGGGATTGAAAATGACACTTGAACAAAAGGGAACCTTGGGTCCTTTCACCAGGTTCCTATAGCAACTCTGCACTCCAAACTGTGCTCAAGCAGGTACAGTTTAGGGTAAAGTGGCCATAAATCTGTTGCACTCTGACTTTTGTCTTCAGCTAGAGATTGGCTTGGTTTCATGGCACAAAGCCATCTAATAGAGGTTGCTCTGGTACATCATGGGCTGGCACAGCCTCAAAGGGATATTCTTGCAGAGAGGATACGCTGTGGCTGACAGGCATTCCCCTGATCGTGTTTCAAGGACAGGGGCTAGACGGTGGACAATAATGTGCTGCCATTTTGTCTCTCTCCTACCTCAGAGACCCGCTTACTAAGAAGAAATTCCCAGACACATGAATGTTTTGGTAAGTTTAGTCCCTAGAATAGCAGAATGGAGCGAGAAATGCTCTTTATCTAACTTGATGGGATTTATTTTCCATCATTTTGTAAGCTGCTCCCTAGAGCTGTGCAAGGCAAAGGTAATGTGACTGTAAACCTTCTGCAGTTGTATTTCATAAACATAAATTAGAATACAATGTGTAAAGCATAAACTAATAGATTTTAAGTTCATGCTAATAATCTATTCTTCAGTACAACAGGAAATCATTTGCATAACTGCATTAGCCATTGTTTATGTAAATATTGTACAAATTTATCATAAACTCCCAGTCTTGAGGAACGATGAACTATGATAGCTATTATTGCTGGGCAATTCTCAAGGTACCTCTTTACTAGAAAGACAATCAAGGCTTCAAATGAGCAAAATGTATTTAGAGGGGCAGCCCAGAGCAACATGCTCATTTAAAACAGGAAGGGTGAATGCTAATTGCAGGTAATAGCCAAAGCAGGCTCGCTTTCCACAGCAAAGTGATTTAGTGCTTCCATTAGAATTTTCACAAAGCTTGAAAGCAAAACTGAGAAAACTGGCATGGAGTTGAGCACTGGCTGCAGGAAACATACAGCTCTGCTTTGAGCCCAGGAACCTGCAGAGGTGATGATAAGTGGATAATGGACACGATTAGCACAAAAACTCACTGCCCCACTGGTACACTTCAGAGACATGGCTTATTCCTCTCTTGGAGAAAGAAGGCATCCAGGACAATATACGTAAGATGGAGAGGAATATCCAAGCCATAGAAATGGACCATACTACTCTCTGGCTCTTTAAATCCCCAATGGGAAAAAAAACCCCAAACACGATCCATATTTCCTGATCATCTGATAACTGTCTCTCTCAGTCTTAGCTTCTTCTGAAAGCCAAGAGGGCTGCACATATCCTACTTCTGTACTTCATTTATAGGGAGGATAAGGATAATAAGGGTATTTGTAGGGAGTAGTTTAGGGGAGTAGCTCTTCTAAAGCTAGGCATTTGGCAACACTCTCAGAAGAGCACATCTCTGTGTAACTATTTAATCTTTCCTTGTGCATATTCCAAAGACACGGCAAAATGCAACCCCCAGGTAACGAACCTTTTCACAAGTTCATAATTGCATGCTTGAGGTATCATTAAGCACCCTCATAGTCAAATGTCACCAAAATAAATCAATGCAATTCTGTTTTAAAATCAGATACTTAAGAATGTTAATTTTGCATACCAAAGATTTGTTACTACTGGTTTTCCAAATCACAGCTTGTTTCTGCTAGTCACAAAAACAAAGTTATTGCTGAAGAGTCACAGCTGAAGGACAGGGAGCTGACTTCTGTTCCAATTTCTGGGTTTCTACCAGATTTGCTTCCAGAATTTAAGCCATTTGTTTTGCATTGGCAATAAAGAAAACCCAAAGGTATCAGAAGTGGCACTGTCTGGCCTGTAGCATTACCATTACCTACAATAATGATAAAGAAATCTGAGTCAGGTTCACTGGCAACACCTAAACACTGCAGTGTAGCGACATTTGGCTGGAGTGAAGGGAAGAAAAAAACACATTTAGATGAAGTTCAAATTGTATTCCTTCCGTAAAGTAAGAGAAGATTAAATCTCTATCTCTAAAGCTTCATTACTTTGTTAGAAATGGAATAAATAATTTCTTATCTTTTAACCATTCCCATTTCAGAGCTAGTTTCTCCATGAGGAGTCTTAATTTTGAAAAGTAAAGTCCCTTGTGAAGATTAAAATAAACAATTAAATTAAGCCATTAGGAAATAATTTCTGCTTCCTTTTCACACTTATTCAACTGCTACATTCATTAATTTTTGAAAATTCTGGTTGTAAAGATCATAAGTCTTGGTGGAATTAAAGCCTAAAGAACTTTACAGTGTACTGCACTCCGTCATAAATCATGCCAGGCTACTTGGCCAACCTCATTTTCCATCATTAGCAAAAGTGATATTGCTTCCTACATGATGAAACTATTTAACAAAATTAAAAATCCTATGCCACCAATCCTGCAAATTTGTCATCATTTGAACCACAAAGATCCTTATGATCAATTTTGTCACTGTGTAATTCCATTGACTTCTATGGACTTGTTTCTGCTTTCAAATGAAAATGGGGTCTAAGAATTCACATTTCTAAAAAAGTGCCCTAAAATATTCTAGTAGGCCAACCCCGCAGTCCCTGGCACTGCTTCTGATGGAAATTTGCATGTGAATACAAAAGTGTATTTAGACATTATTAGTTAGATTTAAGCCTAAATGTAAAACATCTGATTTAACATTACACACTCCCATGAGTTTTGTTTGTTTATATGCGTAAGCAAAATTCAATGATTGCCTGTTAACATATTATTCAAAACATAAAAATCAATTAAAATAATTTTCTACAATTTACTCATAGCCAAATGCTGACACAGTTTAAACCGGCTCGTTACCTCCCTCAAAAGCAATAGGAAAACAAAGCTAAAGATGAATATGGATTTAGCCACTTTAAGAAAAAATCTTCAAGTGTTTTTCCTCCCACATTACAAAGTAAATGAAGAACAATGAATAATTAAAAAGATTGGTCAGCTCTTAAATAAGCTCTGCTCATACTTGCTCTAGATTAAATAAATCTATTGTGATAATTTAAATAAAATCAATTCTATTTTTGGAGGATTTAATCTAACTGAATGTAGCTGGTAATTAAGGAAATAGGATTTATAGCACTTGCTCTTTCTTGTATTTTCTTGCAGGCAAAGAATACACAATTTCTTACAGCCCAGGCTCTGCAGACCTTCCTGGTATGAAAAAAGTGTCTGTGGCTTGCAAAACCCTGTCACTACAGCTGCAAAAGAACCTGCTGTCAGGATAAACCCCAGGGGAGAGCAGAGTCCACATAGGCTTCAACTTTTCACAGAGATAACTCTGCATTTCCCAGGGATTCTCATCTTTTTTTGACACTACCTGGAGTTTTTAGGTTGTGTTTCCCCCTTCATTATGGATTAAGAGCATCCTCTCTAATTCACCTCTTCCCTGATGAACAAGAGATCTAGCTACTCCAGACACAGCAGCATTTGGGCCTGTGGAGTAGGTGTGATGTAGTAAAGACTGATCCAGCACTCAGATTTCAAGATTAAGACTTGTTATCATTCATCGACATACTTTGTTCCTTTTTTTGTTAGGGAGATATATCTTAAAAAGCACCGAACTCTCCACTGATCTGACCTTCAAAAGCCAGTGAGAACCTATTATTAAGTAGGAATTAAGATTCAGTAAGGAAATAATTTTCCTTTTTGTGACTTGACTAGTTATTTTAAGCAGGGAGTAACTTATTTCAATAATCAAGAGAAATTAAATGGTTGGAACACAACAGCTGATTTTTCAAAGGCATTTTTTAACAACAGGAGTTAAGACTTCTGTATCTTTATAAGTCTTCCCCATGGTATACTTCTGACTAATAAATGAACTAAAATAATATTAATCTGTGTTGGAAATGGGGAGCAGTGCTATGTTTCCATGATCAGCAGGTCCCAGGTAGGGAGTCAGGCTGCAACTGAGAAAACTTGTTTCTACAGAGGAGAACTGCTTCTGCTTCCAGCAGGATGTAGACCCATCCTCATCTCAGAGCTGTTTTACTGTTTCCTACCCCTATTTCAAGCACTCATTAATTTCCATTTTTCCCCACTCAGGCTAATGTTTGAGCAAAGGTTCTTATTCAGACAAGCTTTGTTTATTGCCCGATATGCCCTACAGTAAGGCTGCTGCAGTGCACATTTCTCTTGTACCCCCGACAAATGTCCCAGCCATTTCCTGATGTTTTGAAAGATGAAGTACAACTGCACAGTGGCAGAACTTTGTATGCCTAACAAACTCATTTAAAATCTCAGATTTTTCCAGGTCATGAACTCTTTGGTTGCTTCTTTACTTAGAAATACCTAGTCAAAGACCTTCCCCAGCATGATGAAACTCATTCCCAAAGCAGCTTCACATGAGCAGAGGACCTGTTAGAGGATCAGACATTATGTAGCTAATATTCAGCCTTGTAGAATGTCACTAAAAAGACATAAATATTCCAGGCAATTTTATAACTTAAACTCTACTAAAATTCAACATCAGTGCAACTTCTTGTTCTTCTTATACATTAGGTAAGCTTGAATGCATTTATAATGACTTGGTCTTTTTGTTTTCTATTGTCTGCCTGATTATGAATCTTCCTGTCCCTGGACTATGATTTGCATCTATATAGCCAAGTTAGAAGGGTATATTAGCCTTGGCTGAGGGCGTTATTAATACATTGGTAGTACTTCTAAAGTCTGAAGCTATAATTTCACATTAATGAGCAGAATTGCTTAAGGCTGCTTGAGCAGGATTTACCCCATCCTTAACCCCTGACTGCAGCTGCTTGTGCCAGTACAGGTATCATTGCACTTGAAGAATAAGCCACAGGGAACACGCATGTGGGGAAGTGATTTTTGCTTTCCCTGATGTGTTTTGCCATGTAACCAAACACACAGAGAGACTGGTGTTGGTGTGGGTACAAATTGCCAAGGGAAAATCATATCCACTATCATCACTAGCATGTGGGAAGACAGTCTCTGATATTCTGAACTTAGTTTTTGTTGGTCGAGGGTTTTTTTAACCTGGTTGTTGTAGCTGAATGCTATTTTCTAGACTGCCAGAGATCCTTGGCAGGTTTTCAGTTCTGTTTAAAAACATCGTGCTTTTCCCTATGAATTATATTTATCCAGATCTCTACTTGTTATAAATCCTTGTCACTCACTGCATATCAATGAAGCAATAACAATATGCAACAAGTTAATAAACACCTCTCTTAATGTCACAGGCAAGGAGAGATTTAAGCAACAGCTTATCTTCAGCTGCATGCTTCTTCACGAAAGGCAACAGGACTGAAGAATGTGTGTAGGTGTTTTGCTGAAGTACAGCTCAATGGAAAGTCAGAGCTGAGCTTCCTCTGTCAAAACTATCTGAAGTTATACAGATCAGAATGCAGTACAAGAGCTTAGGCAGAACCTGTAAAAAAGAAAGCAGCTAAATACCATGTTATGGGTTTTCTTTTTTTTTTTCAGAGTGGAATTAACCAATTTCCATGCTTTTGGTAGAATACTCACTGAGCAATCCCATTAGAGAAACAGAAATTGAATGGGCAGCCAGTCGTAAAAATAATTGCTCAACCTTTATCCTTTCCAGCTGATTTTTTGAGAATCTGAACTCAAGAGCCCTCCTTATGCTAAGCATGAATTGATTTGTCTAAAATTGAATTAATTTAATTTGGGAACAGTCATGTTTGAAGGCAAAATGTTACTTGACAAAATGTATTATCTTGATCTCTGATTTTGGTGTAAGTGCAATCAAAAACTGAAATACCTGTATTTTGAGGATGATTATATCTACATGTGAGACTGGTACTTTTTTATATCACCAGCAGCAGACTGTTTGCTACAAAGACCTTTAGACTAGCAGCTTTAATATGAAAGCAAGACAAAGAAGTCCCAGAGCTCCATTTTCTCCTTAGATACTGGGTAAGATGCATAACCTTTCCATATTGGATTTTGACATAATAGGAAGAAATATACTTACAAGCCCAGATGACAGCCATACTTTCACACATATTATTAGTTTAGAAGTTTTTAAAAAATAATTTTACTAAAACCAAAAGCTGTAATTTGAAAAGGTCCAAAATACAAACCCCATGCAGATAAGTTAATAATATAGAGACTGTAAACTGATCTTACACATCAGAAAACATCAAGAGATTGTCCAGGTCTGTTTTAAAGTGTCCCATTATAGAAAACAGCAGTATGAGAGTTAAAAGGAGGAAGCGTATTCCAGAAGCGGATATGAATTTATCTACAAGACCACAGTTGTGCCAATCAGTGTTTAATATTAGGTAAGACTGCTAAACTCTGCAAGATAACAGTGAGACAATGTGATTTTAAAGCCACCATTCAGGCAACTTTAAACTAATAGATCCCAATTCGTAAAAGGACTAAGAACTTGCTGTTTCCACCACTTGCCCTAGAAAACTAAGGATGCTTAGCAACTTGGAATTCATGACTGAGTCTGGCCAGAGAAGACTGCAGAATTACAGCATATTTAAACATGCAGCTGTAGCATGTAATTTCTTTTTTCATCACTAGCAAAGAGTAACATGCAAAGAACTGGATTTCTTCTGTCTTTTCACCTGCTAGTCAACAGTGATCACTTCCACTGCTGTGCACAACAGCAACACACAGTATCCCAATATTAAAGCCCCACTGCCTTAACATTTGTACATACACACTGATTTCTGTCATGCCTGCATGTTCTGTGGTTGTTCATATGCACAGTAAGTGCAAGCAAATTTGTGTCTTCCTCATTTGTCAGTGTTATGGACCCACGTTCCATGTGAAAATACAGCATAGAAAAGCACTTCTCTCAGTGTGGATCACAAACTCTTTGGGTATCCAGAAAAGCATCAAGGCATTGACACCATCCAAAAAACAACTAACTCCTTTTAATTTCTGGCATCATAGTCTAGCTCATTGTTGGTGCAGGTACTCAGTGCTAAAGGCAGTTAAAGCTAGTCAGCTAGTCACTGGGTAGTACAGAAACAACAGCTGCTAGAGACACAGTAGGGGACAGTTTACATAAAGATCCATGAGCTGAACATTCCTCTCCCAAATCTTTGAGCCACCCTCGTGTAAGCTTTTTCAGCAGCTAGACTGAGTCAAGTTTCCAAAGAGAGATCTTCTCCCAGGGGGTTTCACAAGAAAACTTGTATACATCTTGTATCAACCAATCTTTCCTCTGCAATAAATGTTTAAACTCCCCAGGCCCATTCTGCCTTTTTATTCATGGTTTGGACAGCATTTTGCAAAAGAGGGTTGTTCAATTAGAAACAATATTTGGCATGTCCATTCACTTTTTCTGAAGTCACTGTATGCCTGGAAGGCTTAAACAACTTTTTTAGGTATTCCTCATTACCATGCAAAGGAAGTAGGCCTGCTTCGAGAAAGAACAGTATCCCTAGGTAGGAAAATAAAATGGATAAAGATTAACAGACAGGTTCTTAATTCTTACTGAAATGATCAGACACAATTCTTGCAACTTTTAATAGAACCAGCAATAATTAATTATTTAAATCACTGGGAACTAAGCACATTTTGAATACTTTACTGACGAGGGGTGAAATGAGAACCTGGAAAAATGTGTAGCTAGTTTGGGGGCTTACTGGATACTAAAAGAAACCCCTTGGTACTTGTTTCAGTTCTTCAGAATTAGGTACAGATTGTAGAATAAGAAAACTCCTTAAGACACAAGAACATTTCTCTTTTCAAGTCTAGTTAAAATATATATGTGTATTTCAAGCTCTTTCCTATCTCCTGCTAGCTTTTAGTCTTTTTTTAATGAACTCTTCACTAATTGGTAAAGGTCCTTTCCAATTTGTGACATGGTTTTGGATTGCTCAACAGATCTAATTAGCATTAAGTCACTTTACATCTGAATCAAGCATTTTTCTGCTCCTGCTATCCTTCAGCATTTAATGAATTAGTGCCTATTAACGCCTTCAGGCCATTATTAAAGTTTGCCCTGTAATCTGGAAGTTCGAATTGATGGTCCCCTGACTCTAGAAACCCATTGTCTGTGAACTCAAGGGAGTGAATGGGAGAGAAGGACAGATCGCAAGCCTGGAAGTGCACAGAAAGGAAGCCAGTCACTGAACAGCAATTCAATCACTAAGCTGAGCTGAAGACTGATGTAGTGTTTGAGGGAAGGTGGCTTTCACACTTCCCATTCAAGGCTGCAGTAGGGGTCTCAGAGTGCAGAAGTCCTGCCCTTCCCAGCATCATTGTCAGACCCCAGACAAAAGTGCTGAGCCTGCAGCGCTATGTGAACATGGAAGGAGACTCTGAATCAGGTTTTAGGAATATGCTTAAGTAGCCACAGAAAGAAAATCTACAGTGAAGAACAAGTTCTACACATTCAGGGAATACTATCTATGTGTGCAAACTGGTAACTTATTTATTAGTTTACTGGCTCACTCATAGCCAATTATTTACAGTCAAAACAACCTGTGGCACAACAGAATGCAGTCTGACATGGTGGGGAAGATGCCTAGATAAATAATATGTAGAACAGGCAGTATCTGAGAACAGGTTCAGTGAATCCTCCTTTGTTGGCCAGGTATGAATGGACAACAAATAATTCAACCCACTGACCCTCACCAAACAACACAAGGTAGATTTTTATTTGCAAAACCTGAAAACCATCCTATTTTGTTCTCAGTTAACTGGATATAGTGTTCCTTTTTCCCTTAGAGAGCACAGAAAACATTACGCTTTTGTCTGAAAATGCTGTAAAGCAAAACTGGGAAAAGAAACCAATAGCGAATGAGAAGAGGTGTTTTTTTAGAGACCATTTCCTTCCACTGCTTTTTTCGTTTTTGCTTTTAGTCAATGTCTGTGTCTCAGTGGATAATAATGCTAAAAGCTGGATGACACCCACACACAGCATCCCAAGTCTGACATACTAAAAATAACTCAAGGAGCAGAGACTCCCTTCTGAGCTCCGAACAGCCAGATCTGTCTCAGTCCTTTGGGCATTCTCACTCAGCATTTATTTCCTCTCTTTGTATCCATCAGTTTGCATGAGCACAGAAACCCCTTCTCTTTCACAAAACTGCTCAGACAGCTGTCTGGCTAGAGATGAAGGAAACCTGCGTTACAGGAACTGAAGCAACGTCAGAGCTTGCATCGAGAGAACAATGTGCTACCCAAGTGTAGTCATGGCCACTGGCGTGGGCCAGCCTTGACACAAGTACTGTGGCCTGTTCGAATCTCAAGTGTATGTGTCAAAACTAAGCTGGCCAGTATATTACCTCACCACATACTTCAGCAGCTGAATTCATCTATTGAAACTGGGAATTTTATCATCCACTTCAGTTCAAAGACTGTGCCTACACTGCCTCGAGGGGCAAGCAGAGTACATGCCAATCTGTTCTACTTATTCAAAGCAGATATATTAAAAGGTAAAATCTTGCTGACTGACAAATTACTCGCTATATGATTTGTTGTACATCAGCTACTTCATCGCTTCTTCTTTTGTTCAAATTTGGCTGAAGCTCCATCCAAAAAGAAAAGTTTGGAAATGTACTTGGAAAAATACCTCTCTCCTCTCCCAGCACCATGCTCACTGCTGCCAGCTTTTATGATTTGACTGAACAGCCTAAAGCTCAATCCAAACCCTCAAGGCTGTTATTTTTACATTTCATAATTCTTACGCCATTTTCGGGTTTCCCAAATGCCTGGCAGTCAATTTTAACATCTGATGTTGGCAACACTGCATATTGCTGTAGCTAAGCTCACATGAGCTGGATCCTTCTCAATTTAAAGGAAGCTAATTTCAAAGTACATTCAGTAAAGCATTCATCTAGAGACTTTTATGACTTCCCTGATAAAAAACAGTGTTCACAATCAGGTCAAAGCTAAATGTTTCAATTTTATTGTCTTTGAAAGTGAGAGCAACTTATCAAGAGTTAATATTCCGAAGGAAAGGGAATTCAGTGGGAGAACAGCTGAGGGAAATTATGCCAATGGATGAATGACTAGTTTAGTTTGTTTCTTCTTGTGGCAAAGGAATGCTAAGCAGGAGAATTGATCATTTAGACACATTACAAAATATAAAAAATGGGCAGTTAAAAAATAATCTCTTCAGTAGCTCCCATCATTGAATCTAAACTTTTCTATCTAAGCAGGAAAACTTCTGTGAGCTCCCAAGACCAGAAACCAAGACATAGCTTATAGGCTTATGTCTTTCCCTACACAGTAAGATACTTGAATTTAAAATGTTACTTGGCACTTAAAATCTTGGCCATATATTCATTCTAATTACTTTCAAGACCAGGTTTTCACTATGCAGTAAATGAGATAGCTGGCTTGTTAGAATAACACTGCAACATTCCATTACTGCCTTTTTGTGCTAAAAGAGGAGTCAGTCATGGCATGCTGCAATAGTCCCTCTATTTTTGAAATGAGCAAAAATGTATTTCTGCAGTTTTTACATTAGAGTGAAAGGATCTTTCCAGTTCTGCTCAGTATGATTTTGGATAGTTCCTCTGGCTCTGAACAGAAGCTTTTATAAGAAAACAACAGGTAATTCACAGCAAAAGTCTTCTTTGTCTATATTATTGCTTGGTTTGCTTGATGCATGGGGCAAAATGCAAGTGTTAGACATGCTGCAATGTCTTAATGTCACACAATCAAATATTGGTTAGTCAGTGTCAAACAGCTGGAACCAGCAGAAAAAGAATGAAACGAGGCATCCTTTTATAAGTTTTCACAACTCCTTCACACAGATGCTATTTGGAGGTTAAGCTTACAATGCAGACCGCACATCTCCCTGGCTTGGGGTACTTTGCACAGCTCGGGGCATGTGAAGGTGCCCATCTGCAGCAGAGTCATTTGTCAGGTGGAGTAAACCTACAGCAATTCAACAGCCAACAACAAACAGTTTTTGCAGCTGGTTAACGGACGTAGCCAAAAAAAAAGGGGCATGTGGGAAATTACCATTTCTTTCATGTCTCATGTCTTTCCACTTGCTAAATCAGCATCTTACAGGCCTTTACATTGTCAGTGATGACTGCAGCCATTGTATTACTACAATTTGTCTACATGCTCAGACCCCTGTTGATAAGCAAACAAGTGGCTATTTTCAACTAACTTTTGCAAATGTGCACACACATTTTCCATGAATTATATTGACTTTTCCAGAAATGGATTCATGGATAAAGTCTACAACTAAAATAGAACCGTACAAATAATTTACTGTGGTGATTTAAATGATGCTTTGTGCTTCTTTAGAATTGCAAATTATTTCAGAAGTGATTGTTGGTTTCTTAAACATTCCCTGGACAATTTTCACAAATAATTCTTGATTTGCAACTGCTCTTTCCTGGGAGATGTTCAATATTCAAAGTCTGATGTGAATTGATTGGAAATTCCAGTCATACAAAATAGATCTTTGTATTCTAATTAATGCAGTTCTAAATGAGAAGTTTGGTGCCATGTTTTATCAATTTAAAACTTCCATTCTGCAGAGTCCCTTTCAATATTTGTTTTATACTTAGGTCTTCTGTATGAAAATGAAACATAAGAAATATAAGCATTGTTGAAAAGAAGTGGATTAACAATTCAAGTTCATACTTATGGTTGCAGTTTCATTACGTTAATTTAATTTAGGGTAAATTTTACCAATATGACACAAATAGAAAAGCTGTCCTAAGTTATTTCTTTATGCAGAACCTAGAATATGATCAGTGTAGTTATTGATTATACAACAATGTTCAAAAGTTCCCCAAAAGCACAGACTTTAAGAAGAGATGATACATGAGGATATACACACAATATCAAACAGATAAAAATCAGTGTTTGCAGTGCTGAAAGCAAAGACGGATTGCCCTGCCCTCGGAGGAAGTCATCTTTTTGTACAGATACTGCCAGACTTGACTTTTATCATGCCTCAGAAATCATTCTAAAGCACAAAACTGGTTTGCCTGAAAGGGCATCACATGGCATTTGCAGTATTCCCCTCGGGCAGAGCACTGCAAGGGCTTGCCTTGCAGGGCTGTTTGAAGAACCAACAATTCATTGATTGCTCAGTGCTGTGAAGACAAGTGTTATGTTAGTGCTTAATGCTTCTCACAATTTTTTTTAATTATTATTTGTGCCAGCTCCACCTCTGAAGCACCGCAGGTCCAGCAGAGGAATGTGCTTTTTGGAGATGCTCCAAGGCACAGACTTCTTCAGAGCTAGACACTGGATTCAGCTTTCAGGGTGTGTGAACTGACTGCCATTTGTGGCTGCATTTGAACAGTTTGCCTCTCTCATTATCTATTTATTCTTGTTGCAACTTGACTGTATCAGTGTGTAGGCCTCTGGAATTATTATTATTTTTTTTAACTGTAATTTATCATTGCTCATATAAACCAAATACAAAAGGCTAGAGAGAATATGAATCTGGCTTGGAAGGCCTTTCACAGCAAACCCCTTTTTGAAGTACACGAGTCAGGATAGAGCTCTTCCTAATTTTCAAAAAAGTCCTGACATAGATGATGGATGTCTAGTTAAGAATGAGTCTCAGTAAATGGACGTGTCTTATCTCCCATGATGATCCAAGGGAGCGGGATGTGTACATATCAAGTCCCATGGGAAACACCTGTCCTTCTCCTGGGTTCATCTTCCCAATCCAACACACACTCCAGGAGCACAGCCATGTCTTCCATCCACATACAAAGATTTTACCACCTAGGCAAGACACAGGATTAAAGTATCCCTGCCATCCGTCTACCAAGATATTCTGCCATGGCTCTGATAAGTAGTATCCCAGGAGCAAGTCTGACTTGGGGACATACTACCCAGAACGCCAGGAGAGAAGAGAGAACCTAGAAGAGCATTGTCTTTCCAGGGTTTCATTGACATTATTGAAACTGTGTCTCCTTACCTGCTTTGCTTCCCAAAATTCCTCATTCAATTTCTGTCTAATCTTAAATATTCAAATATTCAAACTGAGACAGATAAACTACATTAAATTTCAACCCTATGCTCTTCTACACAAACTAGGTGTCCTCTCAACCCTCTCTTTAGGCTCTGGATGTGGATCCCAGGGAAAGCTTAACACAGTTTCAAGATTTTGAGTGCAGGGAACTTTTCCATATTCTGCACAGTGCAAGGGAAGCCTTATGTGGCAGATCATCTCTGCACCTAGAGACCTGGATACAGAGAGGCATCCAAGAAAAGAAGCACTTTGGCAAGGATTTTTGCCATTAGCTTTCAAGCAGCAACTGAATAAGCTGTCTGATGGGGTTTTTTTTAATCATTGTGAAAAGGTTTTTCAAGCATTTTGAAACTGCTAAGAAATGTACTTGCTGGATTTCCATACAGCTTCCATTTTTCACTGCCAATGCAGCCTAAGTTGCCAAAGCTTTGTATATTTTGTAGCTTTTTTTGCATTTAATGCATTTATTTGAGTTTCAATATGATTAGCCAATAACTGAACAAATTCCTTAGGCAATCTTATAACCAGGTTATATAATGATATAAAAAAAACCGCAAACCAGGATAACTGAAAAGGATAGTCTTCAAGATAGAACAATAATCTCCATCAGAAGTATAAATGAACTAACTATGGTGACAGTGAAGATGATGTCCAAATGTAGTCCAAGACCATTATTCTGACCAATTTCAGCCTAGGCATCATCAGAGTGTGGGGCATTGGATAAATCATTTTAAATTCGGAAGCATCAGAGAGGTAGGGCTGATGGAGAGATTGTGCACACTCCTACCAGTTCCCAACACAACTCAAAGCAGACTTCACTTAGTCATGGAATGGGAGGGCTACATCAGTCTCAGTCTTTTAGGTATTTCTGTAACGTGTTGAGTAGAAGAAAATGCTGCTCTAAGGAGGCATAGCTGTACCATGACTCTCTGATGAGTCATTTCCAAAATAACTGACTGATACCACCTTTGATCCATCCTCAGTTTAGGCTCTGTACCAGTAGCATGTCTTTCCATCCATTGCCTTGCTCCTTCAAAGCTACTGATTCCCTTTCCCATTTTCTGCACATGGGCCCTTGTCCTTTTCCTTCCTTCTCCCTTTCCTGTGCCCAGATAGGATTGCTGCTTCCTCCAGCTTCTTCAAAACATTCTTAAATTGCTTGCTTGTGCTTCAGTTATCTTAGACCACATTTTTGAACATCAAAACCTATTAATCACAGAATTTCCAGTTCCTGAATAGATATGTCCTAGGGTCTGTAAAATATAAGCATACATGCCCTGTCTATTCCCCAAGCGTATGCACCCATGGGCAGGACATCGCTGCGTGAGTCTGATTTGGCAGTTCAGTCGGGTGCTGGTTTGTTCCATAGCACAGATTTATACACCCCATTCATGCAGACCACCTGCTTTTTCATGCTAGAGGTATCTGAAATATCACCCAAGCCATTAACTCTAGAACCACTGGACTATCATAAAGGGTGAAGAACAGGTTGGCATAGGCCATAGCAAGCCACAGCCTTTCTAGTGCCAACACCCCTCAATCAGATGACCAGCCAGGGGGTCAGGGAGAAGGACAGAGACTGAAGCACTTGTCAGTCTCTGAGGGAGCTACAGGAGAGGGTGACCACAAAGTGGGAAGCAGAGGGACAAGGGACAACTCAAGAAGTCTGATTTCTTCTTTATGCAAATTCCAAAATCATAACACTGTGCCATTCTAGGTGCCTGGTTACAAGCAGAGCGTACCGTTCTATGCTACGGTCACACCATTTTCATTTAGAAATGTTTTATGGAAAAGATTAGCAATGATTTTGAGATCAATTTCTGCTTCAGCCCCTCTGACATTCATTGGCAAAGGCCTCTGGCACTCTCAGAGAGTTTTGCAAATGCGGCATTAAAGCTTTTATACCTCCTGTCACTAGTTATCACAGCTCTGTGAGATTGATTTTCTGCAAATGGAAGGTAAGGGGCTGGATTCTGTTTACCTATCCAGTGCTAGAATACCACAAATTCAGAATGGCTTCAGCCTTGAGCATGGCCACAGGCAGCACATTGGAGACCTCAGTTGTACTTGTTTTCTGTGAGAAAAAATTAACCCCATCTTTCTTGAGGAATATTACACGAAGTATATAGAGCACTGACAAGGTGTTTTTGAAAGGGGCAAGGGTAGGGGATAGTAATGAAGCAAGAGGACATAAACTAGGGAAGGAGAGAAAACAGCAACAGGAAGAAGGGAAATGGAAAGAGGACAGAAGAGTTTGGGGAATGCAGCGACTGCTATGCTAGTTAGAATAGAACAAGTGTTTTATCTCTCTCACTGAGTGGATGAAGGCCATAGAGACAGTAGGGAGCAGGGAGATGAAAGCGGCAGACTTGGCAGGAAGATGTCTGTACAGGGAGGTATGGAACTGGCTGAGATAAGCAGAGCCTGGACTCCAGGCTCAGAGCCGTCACTCTCTGCTCTGCCTTGCATGCTGTTCTTGTACTGCAGCAGGGTTGAGTGTGTAAAGGGTTAAGAAGGGCCTGCATCCTTTTAGAGCCCCTGCACATTAAAGGAGCTTCAGTGCTCTGTAAGCAGTCTTTCCTGGAAAAGCAAAGCAAGCTAAGCTTCAAACAAAAAGACTTGAAAGAAGTTGAAATCTATTTTGGGTCTAACAGAACAAAACTTTTCAATTATTCTATAGAAAATAATCCCCTTCTACTATCAGGAATCATATTAAATCATAACTCATTATACTAAAAGTATATCTTTGATGAGCAAACTATTTGCTTAATATCATCCAGCTTCATCTGCTACCTGTTACTGTCATGCTCAAGAAATCAGATGTCAATATATACCAGCAAATACTGAACCGAGAGGATTCATTGGATGGGGCTGAAAGATTTGTAACACAATTCCTCAGGTTTGTAGAAATAAAAAAATCTATAACTTTAAATTGTTGTACATGGAAGAGAAAGCTAGAAGAGATTCCTTATTACCTTCTGCACTGGACTTCTGAGAAGAGCCTGAGAAAACACACCGAAGTGTGGATTCAAAGTCCCCCTGATTACAGAGGTTGATTAATGGGCCCGTACATGAGAGAAAATGCAGATAACCTAAAAATGAATGGACAGCCCTATTAGCAGATGCCAAGAGTGATTTTCCAAAGCTGGAAGGATGAGAAACAAAGCAGGAGCTGTGTACACATAAAGCATGTAGTGGCTATGGCATGTTTGAACAGCGTTCTTGGAAGGGTAATTTCCACCTGCTGTGGGGCTCAGTAGCCCCCAAATGTTTCCTCAGAGTAATACAGTTCATAACAGTCGCTGCATATCGACCGAACAGACCAGAACACGTGTTCAGATTTAGCAGCCAACCTTCAAAGGCAGGTAACAGGACTGATGAGAACACAACCGACAAAAGTGTATGCCAAAATACAAAGATATAAAATCAATACACGTAGCAGAACAGTGCCAGATATGAAAGTAGTCACACCTACTATATGGAGGTGTTTTAAGGCAAGCGAAAATTAATTCTATGTGGCAACAATTCATTAAAGAACACGTGTACACAGTATCTCCTAACCACTTGTTAATATTTGTTTATAGTGATGTGTCTTTATAGGTTTGAATTTGATATTCTTCTGGATAAAAATCTGAAGGAACATTATGTTCATGAAGAGCTTAACAAAGCTGTAATTTCAAAAGAACTTTTTAGACATTCTTTTCATGGTAGAAGTTGTAAAGGCTGCTGGTTAAAAAAAAGGTTGTCTAGTTAGATACAGCAAATAAATAATAGATGCTGAGCATAGAAGATGACTGCTTTTCCTCTCTCGAACATGCTGGTCAAATACAGAAATGTAAACCCTAAAGAGACTGGGTCATAATTAATTTGGCTGTCAAGGAAGAATATTAAATGATGAAATCACTTTTTCACCTCCATTAAAAAAATGCAGGAAGGTTAT
The DNA here is from genome assembly GCA_025331215.1 of Actenoides lindsayi. Lineage (NCBI taxonomy): Eukaryota > Metazoa > Chordata > Aves > Coraciiformes > Alcedinidae > Actenoides > Actenoides lindsayi. The sequence goes on along the minus strand of WTSP01021209.1, from coordinate 91,884 downwards.
TTACTTTGCATGTATAAATAGCACATTTTATTGTTTTATTTTAACATTTCTTTGCAACAGACCACCTCTAAGAAGGTTTCCATAGAAACCTAAGAAGAAAAGCAAAGAGGAACATCATTTTGCTCAGTGTATATTGATTTCAAATACCACTACACTTACACCGGCAATGTATCTTCTTCACACATTTTTATCAGCTGAAAGTCTAAGTGTTACAGTTGATTAAAATAGCAATTTAGATTTAGCACAGTTATGAAAAACCCTGTTTGCAGTTCAGTCTATCACCTACCCAAGTTAAGGCATTGTAGAACATCAAAGACGAGCAATGTTTTAAGCAACTGTAATGAGCTCTATCAAGATGAAAATTGCTTCGGAACAGCTACAGTCTTCCATTCCCTCTATTCTTCCCTGTTCTGATTTAGGGTACTATAGACAATATGTTAAATCTTTACATGGGCTTCAGATACGAGTCTCTACTATTTTTTAAACTGCCCTGTATTGGTGATTAACACAATGATTTCTCCAGACAGCCTCACCTCTGCTCCTTCCAAGGGACGTGACTTAGCCACTTGCTGGGAATGATGCAAAGTCCCTGACAGCACTGGGCCACATGCTTCTTGCAACTTTAATGTCTTGATTTCTTTCCTTGAAAGTGCATTATTTATTGCATGTTGGGTTTTTTGCCTCTTGCATTGTAGTCTTTTCACAAAAGCCAGAAAACAGGGTAAAGAAATCAACACATTTTAAACGATTCCCAAAGCCTTCAAGTATGTAGCCTCTTTCCTGCACACAGTTGCTTATTAGCATTGTTCACTTCTGACTCATTTATATGTGCCCAAAAGCATTTTAGAAGAACCAGTCCAACAACTGAACATTGTATTCTGAGAAGAAGCCTCATGCTGAGGTGTCTGGAAGATTATATGTCTGAGCTTACAGGAACACACAGGTAGCTTCACTCAGAGACCCCATTCTCTTTTCTCAGGGAAGCTGCAAATTAGCAAATCCTTTTAGCATTCCGATTTCAATACAATTTCTTTCTGCTTACAGAAAACTGACACTTAATGACCTCTCACACTCTTTATCCTAAATGCCAGCTGTTGGAAGTCAGAGCTGATGCAGTGGCATGAATCAAGCTTTTAGTTTTATGCAGTCCTAGCTTTGCTGTTCACAAAACCAGAATACAAATAAACTTGTTGCAGTACTATGCTAAAAAAATAAATTACTTCTGTTTTGTTGTCTTATTTCCACTGCTTTATCAGTTCTGGATGAGAGAGTACTCAAGCACAGCCACATGCACTTCTACAGACAAATGAGGTGAAGGTGAAATTGTATGTTCCCATTTTATTTCAGGGTGATCAGTAAACCTGACCTGTGAATTGGGGCTTTTGCTCTTAATAATTTTTTTTTTTTTTTTTTTTTGGGTAGTCACCTTAGGGATAGCACATTTATTTTTTTTCTATTCTGCTTTAATCAAAAGCTTCTTTTTCAAGGCATTCAGAGGATGACAGAACCCTCCCTGAAAACCAAACACAGGGGACTAAACCATCTCTCCTTTCTGTACTCACAAACACCAAGATACTCGTAACAATTCAGAACAAACAGCAACATAATAAGCCACAGTACCTTTTCTTGGTGACATTCAAGCTTGTTTTCCAAATTATAACCCCATTCTAAGATCATGCACCACAATGCTTTCATAGTGGAGTGGTTTCAGATTTCCTATGTATGCTTATTTTTAGGTCAGGTCTGTTTATGAACACAAAGTCAGTGGAAAAAAAAAAAATGCCCCTGATGAAATGATGTAACAAGTATGAGTTCTGAATTTGTGCCCAACAATGGTTAACAATGTTGGCACTTGAATGACGGCCAGAACAGGCCAAATTTCTGTTCCTGCCATTTTAAAAAAAGAAACACGTTGGCCTATCTTTCCTCATTCTCCGATAGTGAAAAGTAAAAATAGAACTGTGCACTCCAGAGGGCTCCAAGGGCTCCTTTCATTAATGTGAAAAATCCATCATTTATAGCTCTGCAGCATGAATAGGTTTGGAAGATATTTAATCACTAGTGAAAATGCCACAACCCCAACTCCACTCCTGTGGACATATATATAGCTCACAGCTATTCATCTGGGCTTGTTGGGAGCTGCTTGAGTGTTCCATATATTCTCCATAGTGAATGAAAGCAAAGGAACATGTAGTGAGAACTGCTAGTCCAAAGTACAACTTGCACTGAAAAATACATAAATAATCATTTTGAAGGGTAGGTAAATGATATTGGTGCTTTCTAAATATATTATATTTTACCTAAGCACTTCCCAATGAGGATCAAATCACACTTTTGATTTCTGTCACACTTCTTGGCATGATACGTGGCAAATGAGAAAGCAGCTATGAGGAAATCTGTCTTGGTATTAAGGACAGGAAGGCTTGTATCCCAAGGACTAATCTGTATTAAGCTTCAGACCCTTCCACAATCAGATTTGAAGGTTTTATGTAGTCTTCTGCTTTCCAGTTATATGCTGAGGAAGATAGAACAGGTATTGTTATTAAAATTGTCAGATTTGAAATGTTCCGTATGTTACCAGAGGGACCATAAATAAATTAATCTACCTTTTTGTCCAGATACATACATATAGGGATCTACTCATGGTATAAAACAGTTTAGATTCCTAAAATATTTCCAAGAGTCTACTGTCTCTTTAGAGTGCAATTTAAAGGTGGATCTAGATGTTAGAGAGACCTGCGTGATTCTCCTGACTTTTGGCAGTGTTTTTCAGTTGAAAGCCTCCACAGACTCTCAGAACTGGTTTCCTTTTAACAACATTTTAATTAAAATCAGAATTCTGTTTATAAGACCTGTATCAGTGAAATGCTAGGTACTGATATAGAAAATTATATTTTTGATATGAAAAATATGCTTCTCAAAATTAAAAGAGAAGTTAGTGCAGATATTTAAAATAACGGGCAACATCTTCTATGCCATAACTCAACAAGTCTTCAACTGATTGCACAAAGTGAAAGAATGCAGCATGGGAAATGGAAAAAAACAAAATATCACCTAAAATGCATGACAGGATTTAAAGGACATCCTGGATCATTAAATCCAAGTCTCACACAACCACATGCTATTTTAAAGCAGAGTAATTTTCCAGGCTTTCCATTTTGACAACCCCAAGCAGCAATCGCTGTGGTGTGTCACTCAGACCTTTTTCAGATTTCACAAGGTATAAATCCACCTTTAGACCCCTTAGCACTGTCAGCACATGACGAACAGCGCTTATGGCCTAACTTCTTACTGCCTTTTCAAATCAGTTGAAAAATGCGTCTAGCTACTGTTGCACTGGCAGGCTCTATGTTGGATCTGGTATGACCTGCCTGTGGCACTCCAGCTTCACGTGGGTCAGGTACCACCTGTGTCTAAGCAGGCAGCACAAAAGTAGAAAGCCCACGTCAGCTCGATGCTGTGTGCTAGTATTAATTGGGTAGAAAAAGGCCTGTCTGTGATTTCTACTAGGTTTGCCCTGTTGCACCGTTGCTTGCGTTAAAAATTGCCATCTGGATTTGGGATGCGGAAAACGGGCAGAGGTAGTGGCTGATATACTCTCTGTCCATTTTCTCTTCCCATGTTTATTCAATGCATGGAACTTGAGAATGGAAGGTGCCCTTTGCTGGCAGCTCCAGACTCGCAAGGTGGAACATCGCAACAGCTTCAGCTGGGTCTTTATGCACATCTGCTTAAGAAGCACAAATACATCATCTGCGATATATAAAATTCAGACCACTTGCAGCTGAGTTTTCACTGACTTCATCAGAGGAGTAAGATAGCACGTTCCACAGGATGTGTTAGAAATCTGAAAATCTAGAGGTAAACATAACAAAGAAAGAATCCCACTGGATCTGACAGTCATTCATTCATTGCTGGCCCTTTGCTATCTCCTAGGATACGTCCAGGACACTCAGGAAAAGAAGCTGAATTAACCAAAAGGTGTCAGCTTAAGGCAAATTATGTAGATCAGCTCTACTGGATGGACTTTCACTCAGAAATAGTGGCGTAACTTGGTTTCATTATTTCATTTCAAAGTGAATTGAACTAAAGCAAATTGAAGCCATCTAAATTCTGATTGCATGTGTATAAAACAATTTAATATGGTTTCACTAATAAATTTCAAATTCAAATTCATTTGGATTAATTTTATTGGACATCCCCGAGTAGACAAATCAAGATATAATCCAGATTTAAACATCTGTCCTGGGATTTTTAGATTTGTGCATTCTATTCTTTTTCGTCTTCTTTCTTTTACATATTGTTTTTACATTGCTATTTGAATTTCAAGATAAGTGTCCCACAGGGTGCTGTGAGTTGTTTTTTTTCCTTTCAAAAAGAACCATCTGGAGAAAATCAGCAATATTGCCAACACTAGCATTTAAATTGTGAGTCAGGACTTAAAAAATCATGAGATTTATGTAAAAGTGTGAATCCTTCCCCTACAAATAATGTATTTAATTTTTTTAGTGTGTCTTTGATATTTTAGATGCACAGCAGCCACATTTTCCAACTGCAATATAGGAAAAGCTGGCTTGTCTACATAACTACTGGAATGCAAAAGCTAGAGTTTTAATAAAACCACCAGATATCAGGACAGAGACAGTCTTGAGAACTTATATTGTAAAAGTCAGGAGCCATATTACTACTACAACTCTTTATACTATAGATCAATTAAAATGAACCTGTTCGGTAGGACATAGAAAATAGACAGACAGCTGAGACTGTATCTGGCACTTGTTTAGTTTGGATCCCAGTACATAAATGGCCCATTTTCTCCTATTGCTTGCATAAAGCTGAAGTCCTGCTTGCTAGAAGAGGATGTAAATTAAATGTAATGTTTGGGGGTTTTACTGAATTCTGATCAAGTAACCTTGACTTACTAATGTATATCAAGCTTGTCTGTCTGTCTGGTACCTAGATTTTCTCCAAAACACCTATAATAAAGAGGTGTTTTGATCAAGTTTTAACTTAGAAGGTCTTAATTCTTAAACTCAGTTCAGAAATGCATGTTCATCTTTTAAGTTATGGACAATATTAGCAGCGGTGAGCTTATCTTCTTGTAGTAACAGAAACTTCACAATATCAAGCATTCTGCAGTCAGGTCAACCAGGACAGAGATTTCCTAAAGGGACTTGTGAAAAAAGTGACAACTGCTACTTAAAGCTGTGGAAGATTCATCAGAACAAAACTTTAAAACAAGTTACTGTAAAGAGGAAATATTTCTATCTTGTAATCTGCTTCATTCAACAGATGTTAGTTCACTCAGTGCCGTCACAGGTAATGTAGGTAAAGCTTGAGTAGCTTGGCAGAAATGTCTGTTCACAGGAGCTGAGCTCAGAACTAGAGCTACAAAACACAGGGTTTGGATGAAGAAGAGTTTCTAGGGATCAGGAACTGAACTGTGACTGATAGTAGATGAACATATCTACTATATATATTTTTCTCTTTTTTTTGCAGGCATAAATATACCATAAACAAAGAGCATTAATTATAAAGCAGCTCCCTGAAGAAATGGAAATTACTTGAGGAGTAAGAATGAATCTGTCCAGGCCACATCCCACCAAAATGTAATTTGTTTCCTTTTATATCACTCACACCTTTTTTCCTATACCATCACTCCTGAATTTTACTGACATTTCATAACAACCCTCAGTACATAAGGCTGAGTGAATTCCACATCCATTCTTCACAAGACATGTACAAAATGCAGTAAAATGTTTGTGTGTTGTATGTGAAGATATTATCACAGCTGAGGGTTATAAACATGTTTTGTTTTTTTTTTTTTTACTATAAGTCAGGTCAGAATTTTAAGCCAGACACATAATCCTTCTTTTGCCCTGAATGGCTGAATATACTGTAGACACAGTAGCATCTCTTGCATTTCCATCAGATTCTTTTTGCAGAAAGTCTTTGATTTCAATACATGAGGGCAGATGAAGGCAACGCGTGTCAAGTATGTTTACAACTACTAAACAACAGCTTTACTGAGCAGATTCCCCTATCCACAAGATTGCTTCATTGCTTCAATATTGCTTGGAGTGATAGGGCAACCATTTCTCCTCCAGGCCAGCAATCCAGCATGCACTTTATTTCTGTAATCAAAAATGGCCTGCCTCTAGGTAAGCAGTGGGGTGAATTAACAAAATCCTGAGGTTTCTTCAGATCCATGGTTCCCGTGGCCACCATGACAAAAACACAGTGCAAAGCTCACGCTAAATCAGTACTTACTCGGCGCATTTCAAAGACAGGCTGTAGGTATTGCAAGCACGAGTGGTTACAGCACTAGGCAGAGAGCTATTCATGCTTCTCTTTCAGTCATTCTGAGGACACATCCCCTGAGTCCAGGGATTCTACTGAGAATGACTACCCATAGGAAAACACAGCCGTCTGGGAAAGCATTAAAAAAAACCCAGTCAAACAAAAAAGCCAGCAGTTATAATGGCCATTTACATATAGGACTATATAGTCCTAAGATTTCAAAAGACAAAGTCACTATGACCTGACCAAAGCACCATATGCTGCCTCTACAGCTTTTCCCTCTAGTTTTGAACTTAGAGTTGCGTTGTTTCCTGCCCTAAACTGTTGTGTGGTATCACAGTACACAATTCAGCAATCACGGTGTTCTGCTGCAGCAGATAATTGTCATCCCAGATGATATGCAAGGATATACTTATTTATAATGTGACTCATATTTTGGAACCACAGAAATTTATTTTTTTTCTCTATAGGCAGTATATTGATGTGGTACATCAAACAGCTGTAGCACAAGTTCTGCACTCTCTCTTGTCTCTTACACGAGTTGTAGAAGTAGCACCAGATTGAGGGCTCTACCACTAACATATATTGTATCTCTAAATCCTGCTCTATGGGAATAGCAGCCTGAGCAGCCAGCTGCTCTTGGTAGCCTTGCTCTGTGCTACTTACTGAAAGAGAGAGCTGAGAAGTCTGTCCTATAAACATTGTGCCAAATAATAGAAAATTTTATTTTTTTTTCAAGCTTTGGTTTATACCCTAGTTAAAACTCAGCCCCAAATTGGTCTAGTCTTTTATGATCCTTGAAGAGGAAAAGTAAATTATATGCAATGTAATTAAAGTGAACCTAGTCTAGTATTTAAGATCAAATATTCAGGAATAGGTATTAACATGTGTGAGGAAACTGAAGGTGAATTATTCTCTAGAGCTAATTGAAGAGCTTCCTCCAAAGGAAAGGAAACCTGTTTTGATACTTTATTTTGCTAATAACATGCAACATAAAATGACTTCCTAGTTATTATGCTGAAATATGTCATGCATATTCAAAAACTATCTCTGAGGAACTGAAACAATTTAGACAAGATGAGTTACTGAATACATGAAAGGAATTGACTTCATGATCCAGCTAATGAGTAGATAGGCTCAACTGTTAAAAATAATCACTGAACAAAAAAAATGTACATTCATATTAACTGTAACCACTAAAAGTTACTGTGAGATTGCAGGCTGAATGGCAATTTCATTCTATTTCAACTTTTTGCTTTTCATTTGTCTTAAAAAACCCCAAGAGTGAATTTATGTTCTTTGCACACATGGAAACTCAGCATCAAGTTTCTTGGAGTTGTCTTATGACTAAAGTATTGCCAGTTATTCTTTAAGATAGTACAAAAGTTCTTTAACTGTCCAAAGGTTTTGAGACTGTAAGGGTGAATATTCACACAAAAAAATTTAAGCCAAACATTAGAAAAAAAATACTATCCAAATGGCATCTGCGTAACACAACCACATAGTACCTTCCTGCCATTACTAAAGATTGGAACTAGCTCGAAGTAGAGCTTCCCAGTACTATGTTAAGGTACACAGCAGAACAAGCTTTCAAAATAAAATTGATAAATTCTCAACAGAGTTACAGTTAATTGTAAACAAGTGATGCCTGTTTAACTTCTAACATTTTTCAGCATCCTCCATGAGCAAAAGCTTTGTTAATGTACCCAGGAGGATCTCCAGAATCAGCACCCAGTTTGATCCCTCCCCTTTTCTGTGAAGCAGGCTAAAACTTGGTTGAGCCAAAAGAATTTATAATACATAAAAAACATAACAGAAGTAATAACCAGATCTTGAAAGGCTGGAATCATTGTTCTATAAGAGCAATGCACTGCTGGATCCAAACAAAGTATGAAATTCCACACCTAACCTAGGAGCAAGTTGTATTCATTCCCTTCTTTTTAGCAGCTTGTTACAAGATCAGTGCTCAAGATTGCCAACATTTCCCCTCACTGGCTCCAGGGAACCCTTTTGACAAAGAGTATAATTGCATAATCTCTTTGTTCAAAGTTTAACCAAAAATGCACAGCACCCACACCAGCAAGAAGGTGCAGCTGAACAGAGAGGATGAGACCTGTACCTTGTCTGTGCTGCTGTACCCTAGGCCAGTTTGAACCTGCTGGTGAGAGAGGCAGTCATCTGTCCCAAAAACAGCCAGTTACAGTAAATCCCACACACCCTGGAATCAGCTGAGGAAGGGTTTGTCCACAATGTGGTAGCCAGAAGGCATGATGTACTCTGAGATGCTCAAAGACTGTCCAACACAGGATTTTCAACTTCTGCTGCTGACAGGTTTTGACCTTCAAAGCAAGACTGCAGGGATAGGAGTCAGGGAGTCTGATTCATTCTCAAGCTTTATATCAAATCTGTCTCACCCATGATATCTAATCTCACTCTGTTTACAGAATTAATATCTGGTTTATTATCTTCTAATATAATATTTAGGTAATTGGGAGTCTGTATATTTTTTTATATGATCTCAAAGCTGTGACTAACTCAAAGGCCTGTCATGCATCCTTCCCCTGATTCCCCATCCCTGGGAGTCACTGGGGCTGTAAATGGGCACAAGTTTACTCCTACACAGAATCAGCTGCAGTATTAGGGACTTAAATTCTATAAATCACACCAAAACCCCCCTCCAAAACTCCCCCCAGCAGACAGGGAAGCAAGAAAAGCCTTCATGAGAAAATTTTGGAAAATTTTTTTGCATACTCAGTACGCTTCATGTCTACTTACTGTGAGGAGGCAGAAGGGAGAGGATAGCAGTCCTTGACTTGGACAGTCTGAAACAGGCAGGCTGAAGTGAGAGACATTTTAAGCAGAATTTAGAAAGGACATTTAGAAGCACCTAGCCCCCAGGTAAAGAAAGGCAAAATGCCTTCACTCTAGCTTTCCTAATCAAGTTAGACACATTTGCCAGATATATAGCATTTCTTGCTTGGGGAAACTGATAATTGCCCAGTTTTCAATTGCAGTAACTTGCTACTGTGCTGACTAGGGCAGTTTAAACATAGAAGTCACCCCCAGTAGCCCCAAGCTCCCAGAAAAGTAGAGAAATTTATTTAGACCCCAATTTGCTTTTGTAAGGAAAGCTTAAAAAACCCTCTATGTTTTAAAATTAAGTTACTAAGCCAACACTCCATCTTCAAACTGACACTTCACCTTGCTTGGGTGTCCTGTGAATTGCAATAGCTTGTGCTGATGTAGCTAAAATGACACACAAAATGACAAAAACAGCTGTTTGAGAACATATAGAAATATATGGGACATCCACAACTCCTCTGGGCAACTGAGCCACACTGGGTGATTTAGTGTTTCATAGATCTAATATAGCTTGTGCTGCTCATTCCTTTGATGAATGCCAACAACAAAATGAAAATATATGAGCATCCTGCTCATTTGTGAAAGATGGTGCACTGAAAGGCATACAAAGTCAACCCCCAAAAGGAAAGTCTGTGACAGGAGCTCTTGTGCTAGGATGGTGCAGACCACAAGAAGTCTGACGACAATAAAGCTCCTTTAGCAGAGAAACTTGGTCTTTCAAAGTCTGAAATGTGTCACACTGAACTGCACTGTTCAGCTTTGTTACCTGAAATTCGCACTAAATCCACACTGAGCCAAGATCTTTATTATACAATAGGCCATTGTCATTGTCATCCTTAATATGTAGCATATTTATGGTATCTCAGCAGCTAAATTAATTGACTCTTAACATGCAAACTAAAATCTAACCCCCTACATTGTAAACTCAAATGGTGTGTTAATAATCCAGGTGGATTATTTCATGCTCAATGCTAAAGATTCAAAATAGAGCCCAACTCATTCACCTGAAGCTGCATCATCATTACCATCATACCATACAGCAAAAAAATGGTAATGTGTCATTTGGTCAGTAAAGTAAATGCATCTGATTAACAGCCACAAATAGCTGACCTATTGACTAAAACAGTGCCATTATAGTCAACTATTGCCCTATAGTCAACTTTTTTTTTCCTTATTTCACTACTGTCTTTTACATTGAAAATATCTTTTGCTGACAAAAAGCTCCATTTTTTTTTTCATAGAGTCATTGTAACCACAAGGAACAAGTAACCTCTCAAAAAAAGATATGAGAATTTTAAAGTATTAAACCTGTATTTCTTATATTTATATCTTTTGAAAGCTGACTGGTTGTGCATCCTGAAGATTAAATGTTTTAATTGAAAGTTTCCTGAGGTTAACAAACAGCTTGTTCATTCAATCCACATCTCTCTTATTACCAGCATTTATTAATACAGGATACAATATAATATAACAAGTTTGGAAGTGATGGCCTCGCTAAAGCTGAATTGGGCAGAACACTGATATTCTCTCTGCTGGTAGAGGACGTGCAATAAAAGTATAAAACTGGGGGGAATTATTTTTGGCAGTAGAAGGAAAGTATCTTTATTAAAATATAATGCTATCAGGATCTGCTTTTTTCTTGAGAGGTGCTCATAACTCAGACTAGTTCATATTATACCATTAGTGCATGTTTGCTCTTGGTAACAAAACTTGGCAATATTTTTCAAGCACAAATGCTGCAAGGCAATCTCTGCACTTTCAACACAGCTGGTTGTGCAGACTCGAAACAGAAACTACTGTCCATAAAGTTACTCTGATAATAAACACATCAGCCTTTTTACTAACAGGTAAGTATTATACATAAATATTAACATCATAGTGTAATACAGCTTGAGCACATAAAGAATCAAAGGATGATCTCATTACCTCTCTCACATATTCCCTACTTCTAATGAAAAACAGTTTGGGCTCCTTCCCCAGCAGTCTGCTTTCTTTTTTTTGCTATGGCTCAGTTGAACAAATACTGAAATGCTCGCAAATAAATCTACATAGAAGGATGAAAAATAACATCGAGATTTAGTATTTTTCACATGCTTGCTTGCCCACGTCTTGCCCTCCTGCATAGCAGGGGAATAGCAATCTGGTATTGGCCCCTTTCCCATTTATGAAGATAAAGTAGCCCACATACAGGGAAGTAATGGGGCTCCCCACTGTTCCTTAGTCACTTACATGGAAGAGAAGTGTAAAGGCTCATGGCTGAGTACAGCTCTTACATGGCAACGCACTTTTCTGTTCATTTGAGCCATTCCTTTCTATGCTGCTCATAACCCTGCTTGTTTCTCAGCTACTTCAATAAACAAAATCCATGTCAATGGGCACCAAGCTCCAGAATACTAACCAGGGAGTACCTTTGCTAGTGACAATCCACTCTTAAGCTTCACTAGCACAGAGCTTCAAAGATTGGCAGAGGTGCTCTCAAAGCCAAGCTTCAGACAGGAACCTGTTGTGATTTAGAGTCAGGGCGGCCCCTCAGACCTATAACAGACACTCTCTGTTAACCTCCTTTCCTCCCCAAAGGGAAAGTGAAAGGGAATAAGGGAGAGAGACTTAGTGATTAGAAAAGGGAACTAGAACAAATGGAATATATACAAATATATACAAAACCAGTATTGAACCCAACCCCCCTGATGGTAATTCCATCACCGTCACCACTGATGCTGTGGAGCAGGCACAGGGGAAGTCCCAGAGTGGGCCCCGCAGCAGACGGGAGCTGTGTTCAGGGGCTGGATTCTGTTACTGAGTTCAGGAACACAATGATTGGGATCGAAGGCAGAATGGACAGAGTCCTCCTTGGATGCTCCGAGGAAGGAACTGAAAGAAGACCCGAGCCAAGCCAAGCAAAGCTGGCAAAAGAGTCCAAGAGGGGAGAAGAGCCCAAAGACCCTTTGGATCCCTCAGCTCTATGCTGAATATGATGTATATGTGATGGAATACCATGTTGGTAAGTTTAGGGTCACCTGTCCTGTCCACTCCTGCCTGCAGGTGCAGCCTTTCACTTTTCTGCACACCCCAATGTGGCACACAAGATCCAGCTGTGGCCTTAGTCTGCACACCAGTGCTTGGCAGTAACTCTAAACATGGGGTGTTACCACTGTTAGAAGCAGACACTGTCTGTGAGAACAGGCTGCTAACTTCAGACAGTGCAGTTAGTTAGAAAAACTGAGCTGAAAAGTAAAATCACTGAACAGACTTAGTTCTGTTCTCACTCAAACCAGGACAGTGCAGGACTCTACACTTGCCTTTGTTGAACTTCTTTAGTTCCCCTCTGTCCGACTCTCGATGCCATCCAGGTCTTGCTGAATGGCAGCACAGCCTTCTGCTGTGTCAGCTACTCCTCCCAGTTTTGTACTGTCAGCAAATTTTCTGAGCGTATGCTCTGTCCCTTCATCCAGGTCATTGTTTAGTAAGTGGAACAAGACTGGACCCAATACTGACTTCTGGCAACCACCACTAGCTACAGGCCTCCAATTAGACTCTTCACTACTGGTCACAACCCTCTGAGCTCTATTTTTCAGCCAGTTCTCAAATCCACTTACTATCCACTCATCTAACCCACACTTACCGAGCTTACCAATGAGGATGTTATGGGAGACAGTGTCAAAAGCCTTACTGAAGTCCAAGTAGACAACATCCACTGCTCATCAATCCAGTTAGTCACACCATTGTAGAAGGCTATTAGACTGGTCAATTTCCCCGTTGGGGAATTCATGCTGACTACTCCTGATAATCTTCTTTTTCAGTTGCTTTTAGCAAGAATATTGTCCTGGCTTTAGTCTAAGGACTTGCAAAGAAATTTAGGGAGGGAACTATCCTTAGAGATCTTAAGTCATTCCAATTGATTCCATTGAGATTACTCACATTCATAAAAGACAGTGCCAGATCAAAAGCCTTGCCTGTGACTCTGAAAGAGATTTTCAGTATTTCTTGGTTGCTGTTTGGTGATAATAATGTTTCTATTTCTGTAAAAATTTTTAATTGAAATTGTATTACTTTGATATATATTTTGTTAACTGTTCATTCTTCAATATGATCTCCATTTCCAGCATGCTTTTGTCATCAAGAGTGCTACAAACTTTCTAGAAGATAAATTAGAAGAAGGCATTTCAGATAATTACACTTTAGCACTTGTGACATATGCATTGTCCTGGGCAAAAAGTGCAAAAGCAAAGGAAGCACTGAATATACTGAACCAGAGGGCAGAACACCAAGGTATTGTGTAACTATCTTATATAGTTGTAAAGATGGATTTTTGTAAAATTTACAAATACCTATCATATGCCCACAGCTGCATATAGAATTAGAGATGAAGAGATTCATTCTTCTGAATTAAAATTTCTTTTGAGTATGATGTAGAGAATAAGCTAAGAACTTCCAGGGCAGCCTTACTAGAAAGTGTCAATAAATGAATGACAATTCACAACAAAGCTGGACCTTTTAGTCGCAGTTACCATGTTCCTGATGTAAGTACCATGACACTGTTAAGAACGTTACTTGTCAATTTTCCTGTGTTATGATGTGCACTTGTAAGGACAGCCTAGTTAAAGAGAGATGGATGGATGAGGTTAGCTATTCCAAAGTGTTTTGAATAGATCAGGAATGTGTTGGGGACCAATTAGTTAAAATCAGTATTGAAATGAAGAGCTGAAGGATAGGACTTGCTATAAGACTATACAGCGATCTGTTGTATATTCTGTAGAGACCCATCATCTTTTTACATTTAACTTTCTCCAGGTTCAGAACAACTAAATTTTGTTCCCTGTTTTGGGGGAAGAACAGACTATTTGGAGTATAAGAAATGGAAGATTTAGGCTCAAAATAGTAACTGTTTTCTTGAAAAATCTGAAGGAATTCAGGTTGAAGCCTAGAAATGGATTGTCTTGGGTGTCCCTCTGTTTTTACTGAGTTAGGCCTTTTAGACAATCACTTTTGGGAAGGGAGGCAGCCACTTTTTGGGAAGGTCGGGAATGAGACTAGTGAACAGCCATTCTGCCTGAGGTGCTTTCTCTAGTTTTGAAGAGAAAGGAGCACCCCAGCAATGAGGTGACCTTTTCACAAAGTCTTCTTTCTGTGAGCACTTCAGTCTGACAACAAAAAGATCAATGTAAATTTCACTGAAATCAACAGGACTATTTGGATTCCAGCTTTTTTTCGTATTTAGATTCAGTCACTGCTGAGGAAGTACTTAAATCGGTCCTTTATAGGACCTAGGCCTAAACATTAACAAAATTTTAAGAACCTTGCTAGATACCATCTGTAAGCATTAATTAAGAGGTTTTCCTTAAGTCTTTCCCAGAAGTCCAAAGAGTTCAGTCTGTGTATCTGAGGTTATTATTGGTTCCTTTTGCAGGAGAATTTCGTTTCTGGGTAACACCTGCTTCTGAAATTTCTGATTCATGGCAGCCACGGTCCATCGATATTGAACTTGCAGCATATGCTCTGCTCTCACACTTTCATCAAGACAGATTAGCGGAAGGCATCCCTGTTATGAAATGGTTAAGTCAGCAAAGAAATCACCTTGGGGGATTTTCATCTACTCAGGTAACATCTTGTCTCAGTTGCTTTGTTATGCTTTCTAAATGAGCACTGTATGTTTAAAAAAAAAAAAAAAGAAAAAAAAAGAAAAAAAAAGAAAAAAAAAAGGAAAAAAAAAAGAAACCACTTTTTTTTTAATTTTATTACTAAATTTTGTTTTTCTATAACGGCCTTGGTTACCTGCAAGATTATATTCTTTGAAGTATCAGCATCTTAACCCTGAACTACCAGTTCTAGTATTTTGGTAAGTATAATATAAATAAGAATTAGAGGGTCATCTTGATTATAGAAAATATTAACAACAAAAGATCTTTAATTAAGAAGAAGTGACACCCATAGAAAAACAATTAATGAGACTTTCCAAGCAAGTATGATAAATATCTGTACTTACTTTCTTTCCAGGGAGAAAAAAATCTTTCTATTCTTTCCATATGTGGGTCCTCAAACTCCTGAAAGCTTATTAACTAAGATAAGAAAGGGGAGTAGGTTTTAGAGAAACATCTTAACCTCTGTTGGCAGTTGGTCTTAACTTAATAATGTACTTTGTGCTCATTATTGTGTAGATTTTTGATGAGCCATGAAATTTGGCAGGTCTTCATTATCTCCAGGAGGTTTCCATGTTATTGAAACCACATCTTTGTAAAATGTGCTGGCATCCAGAAAATTTATATAGTACTTTGGATTGCATTAGTTTAAACTAGCTTTTAAATTAACTACAAATGCTCATCACAGTAAAATGTCACATTTCATCATACTGCTTGATACCATGCTGTACAGGCTATCCCCCGTTGTTTCTAAATGTTTTTTGGTATTAATCTGAGAAAAATTAGTTCTACTAAGTAAAATGCTATTTCCAGCCTGATTCCACTGAGGTTCTAGTATTTTCCTAATGTGTTAATTCTTGACTGTTATTGGAGGAGGCCGATTGAAACACTAAATTGGTTGAAAAAGCTTTTGTCTATTCTCCAGAAAACATTTTTACTTGAAAGTTTGAAAATCCAGCAGCATACGCTTTATCCCTGGGGGTGAAGTTAAGAAATTAATTTAATCCTTTTGTTCTTCCATAGTCTAAACTATTTTGAGTTCAAAATTACTCCAGTGTCTCTCTAGATGCCTTTTTTAATGTGTGGAAATGACCCTATACTTTTTGTTAACTTCTAAGATTGCTTTTAAAAAAATATGTTTGGTGTGTTCCCTTCCATAAGTTTATTACACTAGAAACTTAATATATTGTTAAACTACAAGGAGGAAAGTAGTCAGTTGCATGTGTGATGCTTTGTAAGTCAGAGTATGATACTGTTTGTATATGTGGTATAGCTTACTATGAATTTGCAATCAGTATATTTTGCTTTATAATGCTTTTAATGTTTGGGCATAAAATGTACATATTTCGTGTATACAGAAATGCAATTCATAGAAAAATTAGCACATAGATGAAGGTAGATTTAAACGGTAGGGAAGAGTAGCAAATTCTGCAAAGCCTGTGATGCTGGGCGAGAGGGGCCTATGAGCCTGGTTTGAGATCAGGTTGCCTAACTTTTCAGGTTGTGTATGGGACACAGTGTTGCCATACTGAGCCCTGCACCTCATGCTTCAGCTGTGAATGTTTCCTGGTGCAAAGTCTTGGGTATGCAGCCTGCTTTAGAGCATGACAAGGGGAAGGTTTATCTTCTCCTTAGGTGGTTCATTGCACTCTAGTTTTTCACCTGTGTTTCTGAGAGTCATTGGAGCCTAGAATGCGGAAGAACTCTGAAGTCACCTTCCGCAATGCCAGATAGCATTTCTAGACATCTTGAACACTTTCTGAATTTAGGTCAAGAAATGTAATTGTGAGAAATGTAATTGTAAGGACTTCGAAAAGGCACTTCAAGATATTCCTTGGTTTCCACAACTTAGGTAAGGCCTGGAATATTTCTGCTTAAAAAAACTCCTTAACTCTTTAAGATAGATTAGATATAGAGATGCGTAGGTTGCTGTGATTTCATTCACTTCGGTGTGAAAGAAGCTTTTTAAGTTTGGGCTTCAAAGCCCTAGATCTTCATCAGAAATTAGCATACACTGGACATTTTAAAGATGCAATTGGATTATCTCATCTAGGCTTTCTTTTCCATGGAAGTTTGGACCAGATGATCTTTTGAGGTCGGGCTATTCTATGATTCTATATGATTAGTCTGAATAAGGACAGAGTCATACAGATGCTTTGCCATGCCACTGTCCTCTGCAAAAGAGCGATTCTTTCAGGGTAAATGTTGGTCTCCTACTGAAAAAGTTTACCACTTACTCCAGAATATTAAATCTTTCTGTAGCCCTTTTGTTGCATCAATTCTGTCACACCACTTTAAGCACTGGAGTTGGCATCCCAGCCATAGTGATTCAGCATACCAGCAACTTTGGCACTGTTGATAATCAGCTGATCTTTCTGTACATTAGAAAATCAGTGAAGCAAGTTATCTCAGAGAAGTGTAGCATGGGCAGGAGAGTGGTTTCTCATGATTTAGAGTAAATAGGCAGCATGTGCTGGTACCTTAAGGTATGGCACACTCACCATCTCGTAGTTAATGAGCTTCTGTTATGTAAGAATTTTGTTATTAGAAGAGACCTAAGAATGAATAAAACACTTCTGTATGCTAAGGCTACAAGGCCCATTCCTTCACTGTCACTTGTTAAAAATAGGTGCAAAATGAACTACATGAACAGCAAAAAACTTGAAGAATTAGAGAGGTATAATTGATGACTGTATTTTTTTCCAGAAAAAATTCACTAATTGACCATTGTTCAAAAACTGCCTTTTCTGTTCAAAATCTAGAGAACTAAGCCTGCAGTCATACACAAAGATAAACAAAAGAGAATTATATATATATATGATAATGTGTTTCTAAGCATATTCTGCAGGGTTTAAACCATTTCACAAAACATTTTTACCAAATATGGGGTATAAAACTGGGCTGAACATCTTTGAAACTGTTGCTTGGAGTCTGATAAAAATTCATTTCTGGCTTTTTTTGAATAAATGTTAATGGTTTTTCAGACCTGTAGCTTTTGCTACCTGAGTAACATCTGTGCAGTACTTGATAAGTAAATTTAGGAAGTAGAAGTATCATTACTTTCCTCACTGGCTTTCTCTTCGCTGTGTGGTGTGTGATTCTGACTGTGATGTCTACTGGTGTGTCAGATCTTCCACATACCTTGCAGAAGAGGAAAACTTCCTTAGCTTTGGCACTGTTGAATGAGGCTCCCACTTCATTCCCTATTACATCTCACAGTAAATAACTTGTTGTCCTGTGTTGCCACCCCTCTTCTGTGGTGGGATCTTTCATGCCACGGGAGTCCCAATGGAGCTGTGGAGATGGCTGCCTGAAGACTCCAGCATAATCAACAAATGGAACAATGGAAGGACCATGAGTTACCCAAGGCGTGGACTAGACACAGGTAGTTCACTGCTCAGACTTCTTCTTTTTAATACAAAAGGTTTTGTTTCTCTCAACAGGACACCGTAGTGGCTCTGCAAGCCTTGAGTCTATTTGCAGCTCTCACTACTGCAAGTAAAACAGAAATGGATGTAACAGTGACAACACCTTCTTTGAATATGCCAGAAACATTTTTCATTGATACTCGAAACCGTTTTCTGCTTCAGACCAAAGAGGTACTGTAGAAAGCGAGGAATACTTTTGCAAAGTCTGCTGACTGAAAGTACTTTGAAAATACTGTTTTACTCATCTTTGTTTCAGATTGTCCCTGCACAACCAATAACAGTAACAGTGGCAGCAGAGGGAACAGGATTTGCTGTCTTTCAGGTATGCAATGCAGTTGCAATTATTCTTGCTAAAGATGTGCTCTATGTAAGAAATGTATATTTTGGAATCTTTGTAAAACATGTTAATAGGAACAATCTTTTGAATTGTTTTAAATCAGTACCAAAGCTCTTTACTAATTGAAGAATGCTGTGAGACAAATACTGTGTGAATGGACATATTCATATGATTTTTTATTTCTGATTGCCTGGCCTTTTAAATACTGCTGGATGATTGACAGTTTTGAGGCACTTCCATGGACAAGAGCCACATCAAAACATCCATGTCCTCCTGCAAAATGCAGTGTCCCTTTGCAAGACAAAGGACTTCAGTGATACACTGACAGGCACAAAAGTCAGAGTGAAAAAGGCATGTGGACCAGGCAGAAATGCTTCACTGAGAAACTGTGGTAAAACATTGTCGCATTAAGGATGTGAGTCAGATGTTTGCCGGCCAGAGCCCAAGGGCTTCACTGAGCAGTTTTACAAAGTCAAAGAGATGTCTGAGAATTCTGTCCCAGAGCCCGGCTGAGGGGCTTGTAACTGACAGGTGTGTGTCTGTCCCAGAGCCTGGCTATGGGCCCTCTGCTGAGACAGTAGTTACCTGTTTCAGAGCCTGGTTAAGGACTTGTGCTGAGACAGTTTAGAAGTTAAAACAGAGAGGTTTGACTTGTTAAAGCGACAGAGAGGTTTGAATTGCCGTTGCTAAAGGCACTGACTGCAGAAGAATAATCGAGCTCAAGTTACTAATTCCCAGGTAACATCGGTCGCAGTTGGAGGTGCAGGCCTTGGTTACAGCACTGGTAGGGAAGAGAGATAGAAGGGGTACTGGGTATGGAAGGTGCAGCTCTGACCAAGAAGCTGTCTCTGTCTTGGGTGGAGGAAGAGGAGCACAGCCCATCAGCCATCTCTGGTAGACTTTTCAGTCTCTCCCCTGCCCCGAGATGCATTCCCTGTGTGGTTTTTATAACCTAATTCTGTCTGTCCCTGCCTTCTAGGTGGTGTTTAGCATGATTGGGATGGAGAGTTGAGTAGCATAGTCATATATGTTTAGCATGTACTCCATTAGGCTCATTGCCATACTTAGGGGTGTAAACTTTAATATTAAATTTTGCCATTAATTAGGCAAAGGTCTCCACTCGGACACTGTGGCCTTCAAGATTTATGTAGTGTTGTTTGCTCCTGTTGGCTTAGCAGAAACAGGACTGTCTTATCTTCACAAGACTCCCTCCTTCAGCCATTTGGCTGCCAGCTTAGCAGATCTCCAGCCCCAGGGAGAGCACAAGAATCTCATGGTCATGAACATCTCAACTTTTCTCCCAAAGTGCAGTAAATGAGCTGTCTTCCTGCCTGATGGCAAGCTAGGCTGTTATCCCAGAACCATGATAAGGCACAGATCAGTACAGAACAAGATTACGCTGTTAGTTATTAGAGTTATTTTCCTTTTGTTGAAGAGTACAACAATAGTATAAAAGTATAAAACTAAAAAGTATAAAGCTAAAAACGTAAGAGTATTGCGGTCAGGTTCTCCAACAATTTTTACACTGTTATGAAATAGCATGAAGGACAGAGTCAAAGGATCCTTCAAACTGCCAACAGTAATAGCTGCTTAGCATCAGCCAAAAGTGGGGGCATGGCAGAGTGGAAGAAGGTATAGTGATCTCCTCTCTGCCTGTCCCACGGAACACTGTGTTTTGGTGATATAAATTCAATGCCTTTACTTCTATTTAAACAAGTTAAGCTGGGATCAGTGCATACTGTATTTAGAACTAGCAAACTGTAAATAGCCTTTTCAGCTGCTTGCTCTTCCTTCATAACAGAGATTGTTTTCTGAAGGAATTCTGACTCCCAAGATTTTCCCTAACCCTATGATAAGAGAAGATGACAGTATTGGATCTGATTTGATATGGTCACTAATGGATCTCTCTTTCCTGCTGTCCTATCCATGATAGTGGCTTAGAACCACACAGGTGCAAGAGAAGACCTTTGAAAAGCTGGGGATAATACAGAAATGCTAGTCTCTGAGCATGAAAGACTCATTTAAAGTGTATAGATAAACTCATAATTGCTGAGTGTTATCAACAAACCTGGTGAAGGGTCTATAGCACAAGTCCTATAAGGAGTGGCTGAAATAACTGGGGCGGTTTAGCTTGAAGAAAAGGAGGCTCAGAGGTGACCTTATCGGTCTCTACAACTACCTGAAAGGAGGTTGTAGCAAGGTGGAGGTTGGTCTGTTCCTCCAAGTAACAAGTGATAGGACAAGAGGAAATGGCCTTGAGTTGTGCCAGGGGAGGTTTAGATTGGACATAAGAAAAAAATTCTTCAATGCAGAACACACTGCCCACGCATGAGTCACCATCCCTGGAGGTATTTAAAAGGTGTGTAGATTGTGGTGCTTAGGGACATGGTTTAGTTGTGGGCAATGCTGGGTTAATGGTCAGACTCAATTATCTTAAAGGTTTTTTACCAAGCTAAATGAATCTATGATCCTGTTGCAAAACCAGACATAGTTCTACTAGATTCCTTCCAGTTGTACTTGTGAAAACTGAGCTTAGGCTGCCTTTAATTGTAGCAATGTTTTATGCCATCTCAGGTTCCTTCCACCCAAAAAAGCACAGTGATGGTTGGTAAATATACTTTTGGATAAAAGAAACCTTCACAGCTGCCTATCAGCAGTGAACAGCAGCTGAAGATGCACCTTTTTCATTCAGTATCAGTCTGCAGAACCCACAGTGTAACAAGCCATGACCCATGTTTATTCATTCCGAGAAGTGCAAATGAAGTTCAAAAGTTCCAGAGTATAGTTTAGATTCAGACCTGCAGGCCAAGATAGGAATGAACATCTCAGCAGGAGTGTGTTCCCACATCTGTGGTTTCAGTGTGTGTGCGTGAATGTGGAATGTAACAAAGTCGGCCTCCAGAACAGTTAAGACTACTTAACTTTAATCATTGTTGAGAAATACTCCCTGATAGTGAGTCAACAAATTTGTCAAGCGAACTGATCAAAATCTTTTCAACAAATTTTTTCTTGCTGGAAGACGCTGATTTGTTCAAATGGATGCCTTTTGTGGAAGCACATTGGTTCCAATTACATTTTTGCCAGTGGGAAAATTTCACATCCAAAGCAGCATGTCTGCTGAAGCCGGAGCAGAAGTCTTCCACCTAGAATAGCCAGTAGTTGACTCCATGGTTAGAGGGCTTCTTGGGTGTGTATAGCATGATGGTTTAAGTTCATGATTTGTTGTATGAACATACAAATGTGCTCCCAAATAACTGGTGTTCAGTAACCAATGACAGATTATCTTCTTCATTTAGGTCACCATGCCTTTTTTCTTGCAGCTGTGAGTCAGAGATGCTGTGACTTGATTCAAAATGTTGTACTTAGTGCACTGGAGTAGCTTCTACAAAACCTTTGCTTTTCTGGGATCAGTTCTGTCCTTCTGCTTCCTTTGGCAGATCTAGTATTCTAAAAGAAAGAACACTGATGCCGTTTAAATGAAATTTCTCTTTTTCCCAGACACAAGCTAGATTTGGGTTGCATTTAATAAATCACCTAGCATATGACATTGTGATCACATTTCTTCAGCTGGGTTTCATTGTCTTAGCCCTGCCAAATTGCCGTGGTAGGATTCACTGATCTGGGATTTGGCTTTCTGGCCAAATGTAGCATGTCAAAACAGCAATTCATTTAAATATCACAAACCACAAGATTTGGTCCATTAATGAAGAAGGCTGCTTTTCCCAACAGAATGGATTCTTAGGAAAAAGACACCTTGTTGTTGTTTGTTGTTGTTTTATTGTGTGAAATCTCACTGCCTGTATGTGCAAGTTGGCAGTACATTCACTCTTGACCCTGCAGGATCTCATAAAATGTATTTATTTTGGATAGTATGATTGCAAAAGCAGATATTTACTTGTAACTTTGTGGTCATGCTATCAATAAAGTCTCCTAGCTCATTCCTTCATTATGTGGGAGCATACTATGGATGACCTAAGACACTGACTATGCAAGAGGATTGTAGATTCTAGAGAAAGAAGTTGAAGAAGTGATCTTCCCTAGGTGGCCTGCTGAAAGTCTTGGAAGAAACACCTCTCTGCTGTCTGGAACCACTGTGAACTGGGTTTGGATGATGCCTCAAAAATATGGCATGCCCTATGGCTTCTGGAAAAAAAGGAGAATGCCCCTGAAATCCAGGGCTATCAATAAGGGGAGAGTGGGTAGGCTCAAGGAGGATGTGTATGGGTAAAGTGGATAAGTGAACGAGATCTCCTTGTTCTAGTCATGTATAGAGAGGGAATGAAGAAAAAACTGATAATCACCTATTACTCTTTATTGAAAACCACTTACCTTTTTTTTCCCACTCAATGCTTTTTTCCTAGATTTGAGCAAGAGATAGAGTGTTATTCAGTGTGATGGTACTGCAAAAAGTACACTGTGAAATGTGCACGTATTTGTCACAGTTTGAGTGGATACTAAGTAGACAAAAGGGAACAGAAAAATACTGGAGATGATTTCATTGAATTCATGCCCTCAATCAAGAACATTTGTGCTGCTAGTTAAAGAACAAAGAAGGATAAGGAAAGAGATGTTGGTCAGGACATATACATGAGTCATGATTTTTGAAATGTAGTGCAGTTGATTGGGTCAGATGCTGTTACAAGCACCTCTCATGAAGAAGATTAGCTTTTGGTTTTCTCTTCTTGGGCCTCTCACTAGAACTGGTTGCAGTATGACAAGACGAGACCAGTTCTTCCTTTAGCTTTGGCAGCTGCTTCTTAAAAGGGTTAAGAAGAAATGCAGTTGCTCGTTTTGTTGATGAAATGCTAGTTTCTGTCCTCAAAGTAAAAGTGTATAAAGAAGGAGACTTAATCAAACTCTGTGTTGTGAAAAAATTTTTTCCTTCATTGTTATGAGAAATCAGGAAAGGAAAGTCAGACCGTAACAGCAATAACTTATTCCATGAAAATACTAGCTGATTGACCTATTCAGTATGTGGTTTCAGACATCCTGCATTGGCAGTAAATTCCCATTCATTAGCTTTTCCTGGCAAAACTTAAAACAGCTTTGTTTCTATGATGACAGATCATAGAGGCACTGCCAGCTTGTCTTTACCAAACTTTCTGCATGCCTTTAACTGCCAGGCTTTCTAGATTGGCTCCATCCTTGGTACTGCCTTTTCCTGTGAAGCAGTTGTAAAGGATAAATCTTCACTGTTGCACCGTGGTTGTCCTGAGTGCCTGTACAGAATTGGCTCTTTACTCACACCGTGTGCTACATTCAGCAGGGCAGGGCAATGGGAATCGTGTGTAGACTGAAAGAGTGAGCATCATTTTCGTATCAAAAAGTGAGAGACATAGGAGCAAAAGCAAAAATCAAAATTAAAGACTTACCTGTTTGCACAGAGTTTCTAGTCTATAACTGACTTGCTAACCTACAACTTGGACTACTCTCTGTCATACCTTTAAATTTGAACAGACAGTTTTCCATTCACTGCCAGAAACTGGTGTAGAGTGACTATGAATTTCCAGGAGCACTTTTCATTATCTTCTGTTGCACAAAAAACTGTTTCCTCTTCATCTTCCCCATTAATAGAACTCATTATTCTGTAGATGTTTACTGTGTCCCCCTTCCAACTTACCTGTTTATGGCAGAATTTTCATCTATTTTACCATTTCTTAAGTGGTAAACATATCTGGTAATAATGAATTAAAAATTAATTATTATATACATAAAAATGCTTTCATTCTGCAACTCTTTTCAGTAATCCTAGTCTTTGCTTCCTGGAATAAATTAGTATAATCAGCAGACTTTATCACATAATGTTTTCTACATCAGGTATGGATATGTTTAATGGTGGTCACTCAGCACAGATTATTCTAGGACTCCAGTCCTTTCATGTGTGAACCTTTGTTCCCACCCTCTGTTTGTGTCTTTTAACAGTTCTATATCCCTTGGCAACTTCTATTGTTCTGGTACCTTTGGCTGGTAATCTTCCCAACCAGGCACATGCCAATGTAACATCTAGGTAGCTTGTACTGGACAGAGCTTCATTTTCCATGTTTTTTCATTTGATTTAGGTAGCTGGTGGGTTTTTAACCACAGCCTATTCTCCAAGATGTCATACTTACTCATTTTTCCACTAATTTGATTATTTGTTACACTTTCCACTGCGTTTTCTGGTACAGTTACCAAGTTTACTTGATATCCACAGTTTTCTAGAACCCCAGTACTCTTAAAAATTGCTTTCACATTTGTTATTCTCCAGTTTGGAACTAAAGTGGTTTTAAAGAAACACTGTCAGTGTTCCTCATCAAGTTCAATTTTGTAGGCAGTACAGCCTGTTTTTTTTTCTGCATAATTTTCTGTAATGGCTGATAACGTGAGAGTACTCAGTGGTTGCTCAATTCCAGCTCCAGCATTTCTGCTTTGGCTGGTGGCATTGGTAATCTTATAGGATACTGAGCTATAACCAAGCTATCTCCTAATTATTCAGACCTCTCTTAAGCACTTCTGGGTTTACCACTCTTCTACCACTGTTTCATGCATCTTAGGCATGTGTACACTAGGAAAATTGAAAACTCTTTGAACTGTTCCTAAAAGATGAGATAATTGTATGATGAAATTGCTGTCCTGTGCTGGAAATCTTGTCATACTTCCTTAACTGGCTTGCTTAGCACAGTTTGCACTTGAGCGGAAAGGGTGAAAGCTCTGTCCTGAGGCAGACTGAAGACTGTAGCTTTATCTTTGCACAGATGAACCAGATGATAAAACTACTTACTGAACTGCAAGAAAGCAGTATTGTTCTGAGCTTGCAGTAACATGCCATTCCCCATCTGTTCTGAGGGTATGAATGCTGTGACATGAAGACTAAAGACAAGTTCTGTACATACACTATGCATTTGCTCTTGCTCTGTTTTCAGATACCTCCTATCTCCTCTAACCCAGTGGGTGTTGGTCTCTGAAGTTTGCCTTTATTCATCCTGTTTCATACTATCAGGAAGTAGCTGCACACATTATATAAACCAGCAGACAACAACTAGGGAGAAAATTGCTAGTTGTCCTAGAGCTCCCTTGTGTTTGCCACAGTTGTATCCTGCTAATTGCATTGGTGCTGCTGCATTACAAAGTATTCAGAAAGGATATTTCTTTCAGAGAATTCCTGTGAATCTCATGTGTACAATTGCCCATATACTAGTCCATGTATCCTGTCTTATGTGAGCACTCTTCTGGTGTTATGCTGTTAGAAACTGAGTGTTTTAGACATACAGATTTTCTTTATATATGTCATCTAATGTCTCTGCTTGCAATCCACAGCTCAATGTTATTTACAACACAAAACACACTGATCAGAGACTCAGATCGGTTCAAAACCAAGAAGCCTTTGACTTGAATGTTGATGTAAAGGATGACAAAGATGATAAAAACCATTTGACCTTGAATGTGTGTACAAGGTAGGTAATTCAAATACATCATCTCATATGCCTCTGTCTATATAGCTTTAAAATTATTTAAAATGAGCTGAAGTATCCAGGTGGTTTTTTTTCTTATGAATTTACTAATGTATTGGATATAAATGTAAGAGTAAAGATAATAAAATAATTACTTTGTAAAAATGGCAATAGGTAAACTAAGAAGCAAATCGTTAGTCAATAAATAGAGTGATAGACATTATGTGCAAAATTGTTGCTGGACAGGTGATATTTTTCTACTGGTATGCATAAAGATGGTGCTGTCTTTGTTGTTAGAGGTATATGGAAGAATTTGTGTGAAATACAAGAAAAAAAGGCTTCTTTGATGCAAGTGTTTCTTAGCTATATGGAGAACAGTGGACAGTCTTGAAAACTGGACCAATGTCTTTCATATTCTAACTTCTAGTATCAGACTGTGACAACTGCCAATTACCATTACCTTTCATGAACAGAATGCTTTGCTTTTGATCTCAAGTAGATACTTTTTTTTTTTTTTTTTTGGTAAAGAGAGAAGGAAGGCCTGAAGTTCTGGAAAAACCATGAAATAGAAGTAATCATTCTTTGGTCATCTCTATTAATAAACTTTGCTCAGAACAATTGTGGCAGGAGGCAAAATCCATATTTGCATAATGATAAATTCAACTGGGATTTTGTTTTATTGTGCAAATATCTTTATGGTCTTTCATTTACCAATATGTCTTATAGTTATGAATTTGGTAATATAATATAACGTAAGCATCATTCTAGAGTTGAAAGAGGTGATGAATTGTCCATCCAGGATAATTCTGTTCTTTCTGCTGAATAAGGGAGAGGGGGGTTTCATCTAGGATGATGTTTCTCAGAGACCACAGAACAGCCATGAGATGTTACCTGAATAGAATTTGGATCAGATGAGAACAGGTGACATTGAACAGTCATATTGCTTATTCCCAGGTCAACCAGTCGTTCAACTAAGTTGCTTTTTTGATTGCTTTCCTGCCTCATTTTACTTACTTTACTTAGTGAAAGTGTTTAAACATGTATTTAAAAGAAATATATGAAGGTGTTTGTTCTCTGGCAGTTTCTTCAGTATGCACTTCTTACTGTAGTTAAAGAGCACTCAAGGAACACAAGGAAATCCTATAGGAAATTGTATCTCTCTGTATATTTATTTTTTTTTATCTTCTGTCTTTTATTATCTATAAGGACATTGAGATGACTATGTTCTTTGTATTTTAGGATTTAATCTGTTTAAGAATACTTCTAGAAATACCATTTTCTTCTTGTGACATTATAATGGTTTCCTTGTAAATGCAGCATTTGCAAAGTACCACTTGATCCACATGATTACTCTTGCATTCCTTTCCTCCACATCCTCTTTTTGTTATTTATTTATACTTTAAACACTGTAGGCCTAGAACTATTATTATGCTCTGCCTACCATAGGGGAGCTGTGACTGGAGATGGAGCCTCTAGGTGACACCATCATATAAATAACCAGCTGTAGTGAATATTATTTCAGTACAGAGAGGATTGATTTAATTTGGGAAATAGCCAGCAGGCACAAAGCCAGAGCCCTGTTTTTGTGTGTTTATGGTAACCAATTCAGTGATACAGATGGTGGGCAGGGACACTAGAATACATGAGAGTTCTTGAAATAGAATGGACTTGTTCTCTTTTAAAGTTGTCTATGCAGTGTCAACAGCTTTCTAAAGTCTAGCACAAACTCCTGACATGTAAAGGGCTTACATGATGGGTCTGGGATAAGTCTTGGCTGAGCTTTCTAATTTTCTAGCTAAGACCTTTGGCTCAGGAATACAGACAGAAAGGCCTCCATCTCTCTGGGAAGGCTCTATGGTGATGATGTTTTAATTGCAAAGGGCTCAAAGAATAGGGGAAAATCTAGTGACATTATAAAACTGCTCCAGGAGAATAATTGGAACATTAAGAACCATTGACTCTTACCATGGGAAGTGGACTGGTATAAGTTCTTGTAAGTCTGTGTTTCTATTCTTTAGGCTGAGACTTCAACTTTGGTTACTTGGCTTGACAGACTAGCCATCCTCTTCTTTTCCCTATGTATTGTATATAATATATGCATTAGTTATATTAA
Organism: Actenoides lindsayi; assembly: GCA_025331215.1. Classification (NCBI taxonomy): domain Eukaryota; kingdom Metazoa; phylum Chordata; class Aves; order Coraciiformes; family Alcedinidae; genus Actenoides; species Actenoides lindsayi. The sequence continues at coordinate 63,778 of WTSP01021209.1, read as the reverse complement.
ATTCCTGATTTATTTTAAAGTTGGTGTGCATATAGCCTTCACAACATGATGTGGATATATGATAGAGAAACTGAAGTAGGCAAATACAGAAAGCTGTGGGTATGTATAGTCAGGTAATGGAGACTGCAGCTTTTCTTTTTTTTTTCTTTTTCTTTTTTTTTTTTTCTCCTGTTTTTTGTTTTTGTGTGCTTTTTTTCTTTCTCTAAACTGCAGAATATTCCACTTTCTTTTAACTATCTTGATAGTGATTGACCATGATCATCTCAACAGGGTATCATTTATGACACTGGAGCAGACTATGTCTCATTCAAATTGAATGGATTCTTAGTAGGGCTGCCAGTTTCTTCTCTGGTCAGTCTTGTTGCCTGAATACCATTTCCAGGCATAGGAAATTGATTGCTGGTGGTTCTACTCAGTTTCTTATTTATGCTTTATGCCTAGATTAGCTTGATGTTTTCTCCTCTTTGCATCTTCTGTGAGAGGTCTCACGCAGTTCTCATATTGCTGAAGAACTGAAACAAAATTCAACTCACAACATTCTCAGTTCTCTTCAGGTACAAGTTTCAAGTCTTTCTTTCTCTTATTGGTCATTCTTCTTGCATGTAGATTTTTTTTTCTTTTGTTCCTTTTTTTAAGAGACCATAGAGTTGAAGAGGTGATACCAGGAGCCACCCCCAAGGCTGTCTCGCTTCTCCGAGAGAGACAGATCCTTGTAACTTCTAGGGATATCTCTCATTCTCTTCTTGACAATACCAAACTGATTTGGTTACCTGTTGTCATTTTGGTAGCACCCAAAGCTGGCTTGACAGCTTGCGTATTTTCCTCCCCTCTTATTGGTAATTGTGCAGAAATAATGACATCCAGTTCCAATTCAGTTATTTGTTTTCAATAGCAGCTACTTTGGCACAGCACATCATCTAACAGATGGTTTCATTTGTTTCTAATCTCATAAGCCAACTGAAGTCAGCAGTTGTGCTGTATTTCTTTCAAAGTCATATCTGTGTTCAATCAGCCATGCTGCCACACTTAACAGCAGTGCTTTGAAAGCAAGTCTTCCCTTTCTTTAAACCATCCAGCTCTACAAAGAAATAGTTTTATTCAGTTACTTTCAACTACTGTCCAGCCTTCAAAATGAGGATTGGAGATACTTCTATTCTAGTATAAAAATAATAATTTACCCTCCATGCCAAGGAGGGGAAAGCTTTTCTGCCACCTGCTTTCTTAAAGCAATACAGTCTTTTGCAGGTAATTTAGGTATCACTTGTAGGACAGAACACCAGAAATTTGTTTTGATAGTTCTGTTGCACATCACAGTATGTAAGACTTGCTCAGTGGAGCACAGCTTTTTAGTCCAGCATCTGATTCTCACATTGGAAGTCACTACAGAGAGGGACTTGGGGGTGTTGGTGGATGAAAAACTGAATATGAGCCAGCAACATGCAATCTCAGCCAGGAAAGCCCCTCACATCTTGGGCTGCATCTAAAGAAGTGTGACCAGCAGGTCGAGGGAGGTGATTCTTCCCCCTGTACTCTGCTCTTGTGAGACTCCATCTTGAGTACTGTGTCCATCCCTAGAGTCTTCAGCACAAGAAAGGTATGAACCTATTAGAGTGGGTCCAGAATAAGGCCACAAAAATGATCAGAGGGAACCCCTCTGCTATGAAGAAAGGCTGAGTGGGGTTGCTCAACCTGGAGAAGGGAATGCTCTGGGGAGACCTTATAGCAGTCTTTCAGTACTTAAAGAGGGCCTACTGGGAAGATCGGGAAGGACTTTTTATCAGGGAGTGTAGTGATAGAACAAGGGATGATGGTTTCAGACTGAACAGAGGGTAGATTTTGACTAGATGTAAGGAAGACATTCTTTACTGTGAGGGTGGTGAGACACTGCCAGGAGCAGTTGTGGATGCCTCCTCCCTGGAAGCATTCAAGACCGAGCTGGATAGGGCTTTGAGCAACTTGATGTAGTGGAAGGTGTTTCTTCCAAACCAAACCATCCAATTATTCTATGTAATAATAAGCATTATTTAGGAAAAAGAGAAGAAACTCAACTTAGTAAATCTTTCTCCAAAACTGGATGAAGGACATGGCTATGCATTTTGAAACTGGAACTTTAAGAAATAATCTGGTGATGACATTTTTAATGGAACCATCAATTTCTATGAAGGAAATACAGAAAGGTTTTGGAGAGACTTTCTTGGTGTATAACTTTATATCTCCCTTCAAAAATGAATAAAAGCAACACAGTGCTTCCAAAAATGAATAAAGGCAACACAATGCATCCATAAGGGAAAATGCCAGTTCAAGAGTTCCTACAGCTGTTTCTTTATTACTTCTTTTGAAATGTGTTTAATTGCAGTATTTCCTGCATAGTTGTGATGTAAGCCTGCACATACAGATACCAGTGGAAAGCTCCTAGTGGTGTCAGTGTGGTCTCTCATATGATGTGTGTACTGTAGTTTTCTCAGTGCTAAATCTGCTTTTCCATATGTGGTTGAAATTATCAGGCAGAATATAGAAACATAATTTCTTTTTTCTTGTTAGAATTTTTTGTTCCATTTGTTTCTTAACTATCCTTAAGCATTATTAAGAACTGGAGTATCTCTCTTGCAAGGAAAGGCTGAGAGACCTGGGTCTGTTTAGCCTGGAGAAGACTGAGAGGGGATCTTATCAATGCTTATCAATATCTGAAGGGTGGGTGTTAAGAGAACGAGGCCAGACTCTTTTCAGTGGTGCCCAGAGACAGGACAGGGGGCAGTGGGCACAAACTGGAACACAGGAAGTTCAACCTAAACATAAGGAAAAACTTCTTTACTGTGAGGGTGACAGAGCACTGGAACAGGCTTCCCAGAGAGGTTGTGGAGTCTCCAGTCTGGAGCTATTCAAAACCCACCTGGTCATCATCCTGTGCAACCTGCTCTAGGTGAACCTACTTTTGTCATGGGGGGTTGGACTAGATGATCTTCGGAGGTCCCTTCCAACCGCTAACATCCTGTGATCCTCTGATCTCCAGAGGTCCCTCCCAACTGCTACCATTCTGTGATTATTACTTACATAGTTGGGATTTAATGATCAAACAGTTTCTTTGGAAAGTGGACTAGTGTATTTCTACTAAAAGTTTTTTTGTCTCTGTCTTTTGAAAAGGTACTTGGGTTCTGGCACAGCTCCCAGTAGTGGTATGGTCCTCATGGAGGTTGGCTTACTCAGTGGTTTCTCTGTGTCACCAGATTTCATTCCATTAGACAATACAATTAAGAAGATAGAAAAGGACAATGGAAAAGTCAACCTATACTTAGACTCTGTAAGTTGAAAATAACAAAGAAATGTGTTTGTAGTGATGTTGGTCTTGACTCTCTCATTTTTTTCTTTTGAATTTGGAAAGACATTATGATTGTATTCTCTGGGGAAATCATTGTTTGCTATTCACATTGAATTAATAGTTCCACTAGGTTTTAGTGAAACCAATTGGATAGGTACTACTTACTTACATTTGTGAAGGGTTTCTAGATTAGGGCTCTTAAAAATCATATATTAAGGCAGCAAACATTTCAAAAAGTCTACAGTTTGGCCAAAATAGCTACAAATGTGATAAACATCTTTATATGCGTCCTCCTAGTCATTAGAAATGGAGTACTGCTGAGCTAGAAGTCTTTACCTCTTCCATGAAACCACCATCACCAGGGTTCTCAGGATGTTTCTCTTCTGTTTTTTCTAGCTAAATGAAACACAGGTTTGTGTGGATATTCCAGCTGTGAGAGACTTCAAAGTGGCAAATATTCAAGACGCTTCAGTGACTATAGTGGATTACTATGAACCTCGTAAGTGTCATTCATTCCAAATGGGTCTTAGTCATTCAGAAGTTTAAAAGAAAGTTTCTTTTTGTGGACATAGGACAAATTTTAGTGACAAGAAAGCTGCATCAAACTGAAGTTTACTTTTTATATTGAACTGCAGCCTTTTTTGGACACTGACATGCCAGATTTTCTAACAGATAGTAGTGTTTTCCCAAATATATGTTTACTACCCTAATCGTTTGGTTCTTCAGCTGGTGTGAATTGTCAGAACTTAATTGTCAGCTGGTATAAATTGGCTTCAGTCTGGCCCAATGTGTTCCCAAAACTACCAAAATGAAGCAGGAACTTCACTGTGGTTCACTTATGAAGTTAATGATTATCTTTCAAGTAGCTTTTCCATCTGTTTCTTGTTTAAACTAAGAGTCCTTCACTGGAGAAAATGCCAGTGTTTTGATTTCTATAGTTACATAAAAAAGATGTACATGGGAAAAACAGTTTTAAAGTTTTTTTTGTTAGGGTTGTTTTGGGTTTTTTTTTGTTTTGCTGTGTTGTGGGGTTTGGTTTTCTTGTTTTGTTTTGGTTTTTTTTGTGTGTAGAACTTGTTTTGGAGAAAGGCAGCAATGTACAAATCTCTTGTGCAAAATGGAAAGCAAAGAAAGATTATAAGCTGCTGGAGAAGATATTAGAGAAGTTTTCTTTACACCAGCCAGCTGAAACTTTATTAAGGATTTGGGCTTGGCTTGCGATAAGGCATAAAAAAGTTGTATAGGCCATTTTCTTCATGTTGGTTTGATTTAGCATGAGACAAAGAACAAACCAATATGCTATGATGTGTGTTACTTTCACTAGATGAAGATCACATTTATTCAATCTCAGAATTTTAAACTCAAATAGGAAATCAGCAGATGTAATTATACTGTCCATTAACCTAGAGCATGTTTTAAGGCCTAGTGGCTTAACAAATTAGAGCAATTTTTATTTGAGACAAACACATAACGCTCAGAATCTATGGCCAAAATGAATTTTCACATGCTTCAGTTCCTAGGAGAAGAGCTCAGGACCTAGTCTTTCAGAAGAATGCTGTTAGATAGACTAATGAATATTAAAATCCTTTTAAAATACATTTAGTGTCCATAAATTCTTGATTAATAAATCAATATGAATTTAAAGATATGAATTAGGATCCTTAAGGGCTAAAATTTGTATGACATAATGAGTGCTGCAATTGAAAGCTTTGAGTTTAAAAAAATAGATTGCTTCAAATGTTATTTTACAAGACACTGTTTCTGTTATTATGTAGCCTAGACGTATTATTGGTGAGCATAAGGACATGTGCTATGATTCTGAGTTGTCCTGAGAGAACTCCTTCCTATCTAACACAGGAATGTGCTTATATTTTAATCAATTCTTTTCCATCACTCTCATAGTTGGCAACCCAAGCTGCAGGTGTATATTTTATGTGATGGTGACAGGAAGATCCATTATATTCAGAGCTAGGAGATGTCTGAGGAGTCTTCATGCTCTGACAGTTATCAAAAATGTTATATCTGTGTGGCAGATACTGCATCTCGCCCAGGTATAAGAACTGGCTTGGATGGCAATACTGTAGTGCCAGCAAGGAGATCTGTCAGGCTTAATATACACAGCTACTCAGCACTTTCAAATGTCTGCTGCTTCTTACAGGTCTTTCTTCAGAGCTAGTTGGGTGTCACTGTTGGGTATGTGCTTTAGTCCATAAAGATACTTACTTTATTTTTATATTTTTTAATATCTGGAGGCTTGATAGGAAACTGAATATCATTTAAGTTAAAAAACTACTACTAATAAAAAAAGAAATTGCAGTGTCCCTTGTTGGAATGAAAACCTTAAAACTAAAAAATGCAGTATGGAAATGAAACTTTGCAAAAGCTTGTTCTGCAAGCAATTGCCACGCATTGATGTTTTTAAAATGAATACTATTTTCCAGGCTTCTAGTCTGTTTGGCTCTGTAACAACCCTTCAGGGAACAGAGGAGCAAAGTACAGTAGCAGGAACTAGGTGAGGTGGGTAGTCCCAGATTCCCAGGAAGCTGAAGCTCCCAAACATAACTGTGAGAGAGAAAGCATCAGTTATGTGGGACATAGCTCTTAACTGTCATAGCCTGCCAGGTAAAGCATCTGAATTCCTTTGTCATGGAGGTTGCTGTGTAGGTAGGGGCAAAATTCCATGTGTTTGACTGAGGTTTGTGAACGGATTGGGTCTGCCAGTTGAGATTGTGTCTATGGAAGCGTGCCTTTCATCAAGCGCTTACCTGAATATGTTTGGAACATTTTGGTAATTTGAGAGAAGAGTGAAGATTAATACCTAGGCTTAAACACCCACCCTGGGCAGTATTTTGCAGTGTATGATGAGGTCTGTATCAGAGTTTAGTGCATCCTTTAAAAATGCTTTCTTTGTGAAGCTGATTCGTTGGTCAGTTCTCAGAAGTTCATTAACTGATGTTAACTCACCTTTCTGAACAGGGAGAAGAGCAGTGAGAAACTACAATTCAGAAGTAATGCAAAGTATAACCCCTTGTGACTTCTGTGAAAGTGATTGCAGTCTTTGCCACCGAGATGGTTCTCCAGCCTTGCTTCAGCACTCTTCATTGGCCTCCTTGTTCTGTGTGCTGTTTGTCCTTCATGCAAACTTGCTGTGCACTTGGGTGCTGTAAAAAGAAACAAATTGTTTCACATCTAATGTTTCCATAAATTATCCAAAGAAAACTTTATGTTCAGATACCAGCCTGTCTTTAGTGATTACAGTGACCAAACTCCTGCTGTGTTCAGGGAGAGATGGGCTGGCCCATATGGTAAATTTCTGGCTGTGCCAGAAAACTTCTTTAAGCATCTGCTGGAAAATCTTTGCAAGTGTTAGTTTCATATTAAAGTTATTTTCTGAAGAAGCACAGAATTACTGAAAAAACAATCAGAAAATACAAACCTAGCTCTATGTTCTCACTCTCTTTTTACCCCAGCTTTAAATTGTGCTTGTTTTTTAGGGATGTATGTTAGCTTACCATGTTTCTCCAAAACACTATCTGCTTCTCTGTTAGAGTGTGGGTAAATAGAGCTCTGGGAGCTTAGTATCAGAGCTCACTGGTTTTTTTCTGTTCTGCAGACATGACACTTAACATGAATATTGAATTTTGCTGTATTCTCTCATGGGGAATAATATGACAAATAAAAGGGAGCTGGCTTCAGAGCAGATCCAAGAGCCAAAAAGTGCTGCACTCATAAACTGCTGAATGCTCCAAAAAGTTGTCAGTCTTTTTTTATCATTACAGAGAAAATAGATGGATTTTTTTTTTTTTTTTTTTTTTTTTTTTTTTTTTTTCCAATTCATAAGCCAATCGTGTTTGAAAATAAGGCCTCAGGCTATTTGCATGCATTTTACTCTGAAAGGCTTTTGCTGTAAATGTGTCAAAGATGGAGGCTGTGTCTGAGACTTCATTTTTCCAGGGTTATTCAGAAGTAAACCTGATTTTCTTTCCATGTGTTAATGCTGGTGTCGACTGGCATATTTATGGCCAGCAGGATGAAAGTCGCTTTGAGCCTTTTCTGGTTTTTGGAAGTCTTCTAGAAATGTCACCCTAGGGCACTATTTGTGTCTTTGCAGTGTCATCTTGTCAACGATTTAAGTGGTGTAACACTAAACAACTGTTTACTGCTCTCTATGCCATGCCAACTTGTTCTCCCTGAATGTCATCTGTGCATGCAACTCCTGTTGTTGGTTGGTGGGAGAGACTTTTAGGAGATGTGGGCTGAACATGCCCATGTTCAGTTCAGCCAAACGATCGGCATGCTTGCTTAACTTTAAGCACATTCTTGTTTGCTTAGGTGTGTTGCTGAAGTGGGATGGTGGAGAGGGACAGTGAAAAGCAGCAGGCTCTTTTACACCCAAACCTTTACACATGAAGGGAATTACAGGTCTCTATGAATTTGTAAACATGTGAGCCTCGGAGCTCTTCCCTCCTGAGTGAGTGGATGAATGTCTTCCCTATCTGACAACCCATTAATTCTTCTTGAACGCTATCTGATTCTTTGCTTCTTTTTGATAAGGAAGACAAGCTGATAACACTCCTAGTTAGTGAAATGAAGTTATTAGCTGTCATATCAACTAACAGAGGTAGAAATTACAAGGCAATCGATTCCCTTTTGTACCTTTTTGAGACGGAGTGTGTACATATGCACATGTAATATGACAATCACCTCCCTTGAGCAATTTCCAATTTTTATTCAAATTTTGTTACTGCTTAAAATGTATAATTTTGTATTTTATGCTCATCTATACTTTTGTTCACAAAGGAAATTAGGGGATGGTAGCAAGGGAACAGGTCTGAACTTCCTGGACTGGGTGTCTCCTAATGCCAAGGTACAAATTTTTAATCGCAAAACTAGTTCATGTAGGTTTATTTGTTTTACTTCAGCTGTATTTAGAATTTATAACGGTTTTCACAAACTTGGGGTTCTGTTCTATCTCTCTGGCAGAGCTTAGACCTGGTTCTTTATAGTCAGTTCATGCTTTTCATTTGTCTTTAGTGCACTTTGGAGCTAGCCCCTTGAATAGTTGATTAGTGCCTTAACATGAGTGCCTGTGCTGCTCTGACCCACGTGAAGTAATACCATATTTATTGAAATCCAAAGCAGTACTTAAGTTAATAGGATGCAGGATCTGACCCTCTGTACATCATGCCCTTGATTACATGGGTCCAAAACTAATAGAAACCAAGATACAAACTGAAACAGATCTTTGTGTCTCCCATCCATTACCCATATATGGAAGTATGGATTGAATTGTGCCAAGTGTAAGATCTGGAAAACATTCACACTCTAAACTGGGATGTGTTTTGCTGTGGGTTTGATTTCTTGGTGACCTATGAAAACAAGTCTTCTTTAGCCTTTGGGGACAGCAGTCTTGACATGTCATTTGCCTCCATTTAATATAATTTCAAGAACCCAAGGCTCTCATATTTTCAGTTTTTACTGTATATAGAGCTTCTAAGAGGGACATTGATACATGATTAATCTAAAGATAAAGAGGTTTATTTTCTAAACAAGATGTTCTGGAGATGAACTACTCCTTTGCAGTAGATAATAGGAGCAAATTAGTTTTATTTTGCAGGCAGTCCCAGCTTCCTGAATATCCTCCAGAAAATGGATTTAAACTGTTCAGCCTAATTTCAGACAGTGTAGCTTTTATTAGTATTCCCTTACATTTGTTTTTGAGAACGCACATGTTTTTAAATGACTCTTGGCTGCCTTGCATCAGTCATAACGTACCATGTCATGGAAATTGTTGGAGTCAGTGAACAAACATCCATTTTTATTTTACTTTGTTTCTATACAGCGGGCATATCATTACAGACATCCAAATCTGCTTCTGTACTAAGCTATTTTAAAAGAACAGTGTACATCGCATGCCTTTAAACAAATGTTTACATCAGGTGGCCTTTTACAGATAGGACAAGATGAAATGGCTTCAAGATGTGCCAGGAGAGGTTTAGGTTGGATATTAGGAAAAATTTCTTCACAGAAAGGGTTGTAAAGCACTGTAAACAGGATGCCCAGGGAAGTGGTGGCATCACCATCCCTGGAGGTATTTATGTGGTGCTGAAGGATGTGGTTTTGTGGTGACCAGGCAGTGTTGGGTTAATGATTGGACTTGATGATCTTAAAGGTCTCAGAACAATTCTATGATTCTACAACGATACCTTCAGTGACTTTGCAGTTCAGGCTAGTGCTCTGAAAGAGTTACAGAGGATAAATTTTGTATTGTGTGTTGGCAGTGAATGGAACAGAGGAAGGGGAATATTATGTGGCATATTGACTTTTTGTTTTCTTCATCATTGTATAGGAACCTTTACACAAATGCTCAGCATCTATATTTTTCCATTGTTGATGTTAGAGGGGTCATGCTTCCACTGAAGTTACTAGGAAATCTTTTAACAAGAAATCTTCATGAACTCCCTAGGAGCATGAAGGAGTGTTGCTAAAAGTAGTCTGGAAAAGATATTTTGTGACGGCGTCTTCATGTTGCATTGCCTGAACATTTCTCTGTGATCGCTGTTTCTTTGAAATCTGAATATTCTCTAGTGCTCCCTGTGCCTTTTTCAGCCACATGCTATCAATGGACATGGTCTGTGCAGGGCTGTTAATATGTTATTAAATTAGCAAGAAATAGTAATTTATTTAGGATTGAGTTTAAAACAAAAACACGATGCATTTTAAAGGATCTTCCTCCCCAAATTCTACCTTTGCTGTCACCCATGAACTTGGCTGAGGTTTTCACTACAGGTTTCTTTGTGGTTGTCATCTAGAAACCTTTTATACCGAATGCTGTTGTACACAGGGAACAAGTGCTGCCTAATAGGTTTGCAGCACCTTGGAGTCTGCATGCTGGGCCAGCTCAGTGGCTGGTTTGACTCCCAGCACGGCAGCACCATGTTCACATTTACTTCATAAGCAGGAGCTTCTGGCTTGTGCACATCAGTGGTGCATGATAAAAAGGGGAAGACTGGTGCAGGAGAAACAGAAGAGCCAAGGTCCAATGTTATGTACCTCTCTTTTGCCTTGAAAGTCACTGTTGAAAATCGAACCTAAGATTCAAAAATTTGTTTTATTCAGTTTTCAAAATATTGTCCTAGCAATATTTCTCCAAATAGATGGTATGAATATTGATAGTATTTGATCGAAGCAGATTCCAGTAGGAAGCATATGTATATATATATATAGCCATTATATATACTCCAGCATACTACAGTATGCAGTGTATGTGCAATTGAAAACATGCAAGATCTTCACAAAGTGCCCAAACCAACAACATTGTGTGACATTCTGTTTTTCAAAATATACAGTTAGGTTTTTAAGGAAGATTATATACAAAAAGCAAGTGGTACCTAATGGCATAATTTTTCTATCCCAAATACTACAAAAAAGCATTCGATTTTAATGGCCAATAACATTTCTGTTATAGCCTTTCTTCTTTCATAAATCTTTATTCAGTGAGCCATATTTATGTGTTTAGTCCTCTAAATGTATAGATTTTGAAATTAGATGTTCTCACTAGTAATTTAGCCATAAAATATAGCAGCAGTTATCTAATCAGGTCCTTTGAGTTATTATGAGATTCTCTTTTTCCCCATGCCAAAATATTTGACTTCAGTATTGTTTCTTTTTCACTTTATTGTATTTTTGTGTTCCACTCAGAAATATCGTTGCACTAATGCTATTCTATGCAATAAAGTCCGACAAAGTGCTTTATTAGGTCAACCCAGTGATTGTTTTCCTAATGGATAGCTCATTATTTTCAGATGTCTGAGCATTAATTGCTTATTATGAATCACCAGAACTCCAGTGTTAAGATTTGTCTTTAATTTCAAATCATACTTCTTTTTTCTGTATTTCTTAGTGATTACCCAAAAGCTTCATCAATCCTGCTCAGATTTTCAGATTTTCTATTCTGAATTGATTTTTTTTTTTGTTGTGGTTTTTAGTATAGTTAGGTTGAGTGGGATACTAATGTGAAGAATAAAATATAAAAAACTCTGGCTCAAAGGATGTATCATATAAGCAGGTATAATGTACCATACATTAGCTGCCTTACTGGCTGTTGCATCTCTCCTCCTTTTTCCATATCAGGCCTTAAGCAATTTGAACTAAAATTCTTTAGATGTAGTCAGATACCCACTTTGATCTAGTTTAGGATCATCATATGCATTTCCACTTTTGATCAAACCGGAAATGGTAGAAAAAGAATGCTTTTATGAACTGTTTTGAGCAAATGGAGATGAACTAACATGCCAGCTGTACAAATTATTTCTGTCTTTTCGAATAATAAAACAAATGTTATGGAACTAGACTGTTTCACAGGATTTTTGAAAATTGTCATTGATTTATTTTTCTCTAAATAAAGTTTGCAATAGCTATTTTTAAATTCAATTAAAGATGACGTTTAATAATATATGTCTAGTGTTTGCTTAACAATACAGTTACCTGTAGAATATCACAGTTTCTATACACTGTCACCCCCTACCCATCGTCAGCACATCTGAAGTGTTCCACTGGTGGTTTCCATGGTCAGGCTGCCAACCATGACCATGCAGATCATTGTTTGGCACTCTTCCAACTAGGCTAACCTATTTTTAAAAACATATTATTTTATTCAGCATGAAATTATCGGAAGTAGTATAAATAGTCTTATGTGATGAGCTCCATTCAGGCAGTCCCCTTGTGGTCATGGAGAACCTCAGGAACTGTACTGTTTCAGTGAATGAGAAAAAACCTTTCAGATATAGAGCTTATTGCTGTCCAGGGCCTGAATTGGTGGTAAAAGAGCCCCAAGAAATCTTTAAGCCAATGTATGTTATAAAAAACTAATTGAATTTATGAGGAGATTTTTATTTTTTTTTCAGGTGAACTGCTATTTTAACTGTCATTTTTCATACTTTAGAAGTTTGGCTTCCATAACACCACCTTTCCCTTATTCTCCTCATATTTTTCTTGTGGTTCCTCTTGCCTTCCCTTGCCCTTGGAAGAGCTTCCTGGCCTGTTTCAACTAACAGCTCAGGAACCACTCAGCCTTGCTCACCTCTTTTACCTTGATCTCTCAGTGATCTCACCCATGAACTCAGCAACCATCCCTGTGCTCATGTCTCACAGATCTATGCTTTCTTTCAGAGCTTTTGTTGTCTGTAAAGATTAAAATCTTTTTTTAGTCTCAGCTATAAGTATCTATCAACTCAAAGTCAGAATGAATAAAGGACACTTGAGACTTGCCAACACAGATTTATGAAGCTGAAATCATGTTTAACCAACCTGATAGCTTTCTATGTTGAGAGGATTGGCCGTGTGCATGGGGAGATACGATAGATGTTTGTCTGGACTTTATTAAGGCTTTCTCTCATAACAACCTCATTGATAAACTAGTGCACTGTGGGCTAAATGAATTGCCACTGAGGTGAACTGAAGACTAGCTGAACAGCTGGACTCAAAGGATTGTGATCAGCAGCACAAAGGCCAGCTGGAGAGCAGTTACTGGTGGCATACCCCTGGGGTCAATACATGCATAATGCTATGCATGCTTTTATATGCACTAATAAAAGCTGTATCATTGCTTTCCTGTTATGGTGGGTTGATATTGGCCAGCTGCTAAGCACCCACCAGCTGCTAACTCACTTCCCACCTCCAGTGAGCAGTGAGATGTGGGAAAGAATCAGGAGGGCAAAAGAGAGAAAAACTCATGGACTGAGACAAAGGCAGTTTAAAAGGAAAAGGGGAAAATGGGGCGGGGGTGTGTGTGTGTGTCAAACAAGAAAAAAGAAAAAACAAGTGCTGCAAAGGCAATCCCTGACTACCTCCTACCAGTACATCAATGCCCAACCAGTCTCTGAGCAATAGCTACTTTATAAAGGATCTCCAGTTTTATTGCTGAGCATAACATTATATGGTGTAGAACATCTCTTTGGTCATTTGGGTCAACTGTCCTGGCTACGTCCCTTCCCAACCTCTTGTTCACTCCCAGCCTACTTGTTGAGAGGACAGTGTAAGGAATGGAGAAGGCATTGACAAAACTATAAACAGAGATGTGTTGTCAACACTGTTTTGGTCACAAATCTGAAACATAGCACCATATGGGCTACTATGAATAACACTAACTACATCCCAGCTGGATGAGTTGACCTGCAAACCCCTCCAGCAGGTTTCCTTTGCTGTGATTTTTCGTGCAACGGGTGTGTTTGAGCACTGACAAGCCTTGTGCTCCCATGCAGCTGAGGGATATTGCCATGACTGACGCTTTGCAGTTTCTTGTGTCCCCTGCCTGTGTATATCTGCTGTTGTCTCTTCCCCTCTAGTGAGTTGGCAAGATTCTTGCCATCTAGATAAAGCCTGCCTTTTCCTGTCTTGGTACAAGTTTGTTGCTATAGAGTCTCTCACTGTATGTTTCGCCTTTTATGGGGAAATACAGTAAAGCTTAGCAGTATAAATTTGGAAATATTTTATTTTGGTTGAACTTAAAATACCTCAGATGTACAGATCAAGAATCCACTGAAGTAAAATTACTGTATTTGTTAGCTTTGAAAAAATCCTATTCTATCATTTGTTTTACTCACCTAGTGCTCTCCCTGCAATGCCTAGACCTTGTAGAAAATGCACCTATTTCCAGATGGCAGCAGATGATAAAGTTACAGAATGTTTCAGTCTTGTTTCTTGCTTTTTTTCCTCCCATATGTGTAACTGCTTTAAGAGCTGCAGGTTTGTGGGTTGATTTACTTTTTTTTTTGCCCGGTATGAGAAGATAATAAAACAATAAAAATATTCTGCTTAATATTATTGCCAAATGTTTTAGTTGTGTGTTCCTATCCTTAACACATAACTTATGCTGATATTCCTTTAATAGAAAAGCACTTCCTAAAGTGGAAGATGGTTTCATGATTTTTTTTGTTTTCTAAAAATATTTTCCCTTATGCTCAAGGCAACTTTTGCCCAATGTCTACTATTTGTTCTTGCTCAATTTCTGCCTTCTTTCTCCTCATTATTAGCCCACTGGGGACTGAGGAGTGGTGATATATAATGGCCATGAGAACTGAAGCAGGCTGTGACTGCTGAATGTGAAGAATATAAAGTTCTAATGATATAAAATGGTGGATGCTGTTTGCAGGCTTTGCATACTCTGCAAATTATACTTTTCCTGTTTTCCCTTTGATTCCTTTTGAGTTCACTCACTTGTTGTTGGCATGTTGCTGCAGTCCCAGTAAACACAGCACGGTCCAGAGGGGTGACAGAACTGAGACCTTAGGGGAGTAACTGAGGAGGTGAGTCTTCCTATATTGTCTTAAATAATTGATGGAAGGACATGGGTTTCTGAAAAGTGTAAGTCAGTGCACCTGAATTGTCTCATTTATTTATTCATGTATTTATTGTGCTTTTGCTATAGAAGTAACCTAAGGAAACTGATATCCTAGTGAAAATTTCTTAGAGTCATTAAGCTTAGTAAGTTCGGGGGATAGATAAGCTAAACCTGTAAGGGGAAGGAATGGTCATTTATGAACCAGCAGTGCACCCTTTGGCTAGTTTTGGGAATAAACCAAGTCCTCAGCATGATAAAGTCCCTGGGAGTCTGTCAGAGGTAGAGAAGCCCCTGAGCAAGATGTGCCCTGTGAGACATGGAGCTGCCTCATACAGTGACCACCTTTGTGTTAAGATTTTTTTCCATGTAAAAAACAATGCAATCTAACACAGCCTTGACATCCAGGGTTGATTTTACCTCCAAGCATAATGACCAAGTACACCTGTACTTACCTGGGCAAAGGAGAAGTGAAAACCTCATGCATCAGAGTTCAAGCTAGGCTTGAGAATAAATTTCATGTAATAAAAAGTATTGTGCAGCTGAATTTTCATACCTTTTTTTGTAAGGATTCTCTGCTGGTTTCATGACTGGGCTGCATGTGTTTCTGCTGTAAACCACTATAATGCAATCACTAAGTCATTCTGGTGTAAGGATCCCTGGATGGAACTGCCACTTGCTTATCATCCCCTTCCAGGCTTTGAAAGCCTTAAAATAACTGTTTGTTGCAGTGGAGAAAAGATTTTCTTTTGAAGCCCCACAAGGGAAAGTTGCATTGAGTCAAGTTTCACAAGGGTGTGTGGGGATCCTATTTGGAAAGCTAGAAAAGAGCCTTATTAAAGTTGCAGGCAGCAAACTGGGGAACTTCCAGCACTACAGAGACCATAATTCAAGCTGATCTTAACAAAATGCAGAAGTGCTCTGTAAACATCAGTTCCCCTTTAACGGAGAGGAGAGGAGAGGAGAGGAGAGGAGAGGAGAGGAGAGGAGAGGAGAGGAGAGGAGAGGAGAGGAGAGGAG